>CAUYRH010153191.1:0-55317 GCA_963574655.1 Perodicticus potto | reverse complement strand
GGCTATCTCTCACAGTACGATCAAAATGTTTCTGATTGTATATGAAGCACATTCTGCCCTATGATTGCACCAATGTACACAATTATGATTTAATAAAATTATTTTAAAAAATGGCATTTTCGGCAGATCTTAGTGACAATGTGGTCTACAGATAGACAACAGGGTTTGGCTAAACTGAGTACACATACATCAGGACAGAGATATGCTAGGAAAGAAGATCACTTTTCTACCACAGACTAATTCAAGCCCTGAAACAATAGAGTACCCCTCATACTAAAACAAAGTTCAAACATCTACCCACCAGTTTCTGCTATGCCTGGCTATTACCTGGGTCTTACTGGCCCTGGTGGTTGAAATGCACAACACAGAAGTGCACAGTGTTGGAGAATGAGAAATGTTTCTTGAGATCTCTGAAATTCCAGTACTGCAAAAGATAGTGAGCCTTTTCATATACTCGGTACATCTCATTAGTATATGAGAAAACCACTGCACAAAGGCTATATATAACCAAGGAACTCATACAGAGGCTTGACCTTCTGGAAGCACACAAAATCAAAGCCAACAGCCAAACACAACATATACAAACACTATTGGGGAGGGGTAAACATCTGATAAAAACACAGAACATTTTAAAAGTCTAGTCCAAATGAAAGTAAGGTAAAAAATAAGCAGTGTTAGTTTCCTCCTATAAGGAACCAACTCAAGAACTCTGGCAATTTGAAAAAAAAAACAGGCTGTTTTTACACCTTCCAAGGATTGCACTAGATCCAACATTGGATCCCAATCAAAATGAAATTTTTGAGATGACAGATATAGAATTCAAAATATGGATCACAATAAGCTCAATGAGATTTTTTTTAAGTTGAAAACCAACACACACACATACATATAAAAATTCAGGATATGAATGAATACTTCACTAAAGAGGTAGATATTTTAAAAAGTACTAAAATTTGTGGAAATGAGAGACTCATTTAGGAAATTACCAAATACAGGGGGAAGGTTTAACAATAGTCTAGAGCAAGTAGAAGAAGGAATTTCTGATCTTATAGGCAAGGATTTCAAATCAACCCAGTTGTACAAAAAATAAATAAATAAGAATCAAAGAAATGAAAGAGTATCCATGAAATATGGTACTATGTAAATGCCCAAACCTAAAAATCACAAGTATCCTTGAAGGAGAAAAAAAAATTATAAAAGTAAAAGGTTTGGAAAATTTATTTGAGGTATTATAGTAATTTGAGGAAAACTTTCCTAGTCTTAACTAACCTAGATGTTATTTATTTGAGGTATTATAGTAATTTGAGGAAAACTTTCCTAGTGTTCTTAGACTAACCCTACAAGACATGCTCAAGAGAGTGCTAAACATCAAAACAAAAGGTCAATATTCACCAGGATAAAGACACTGAAAAGTATAACGCTAACATTGTTTAAAAACAGTAACACTTTTGGGAAAACAAAGGAACTGGGTAAAATTCAACAGAAAGTCTCATAGATCAATTCTAACTTTGAATGTAAATGATCTAAAAAAAAAAGCAAAAAACAGACATACACACATATCTCAAATATCTGCTGCTTTCAAGACAGTCAGTTAATTTATGAAGATCCCTGTAGACACACAAAAAAGGGATTGAAAAAAAATCCCAGGAAAATTTAAAGTGAAAGCAAGCAAAAGCAGCTATTCTTAGATAAAGCTAGTAATAGTAAACAGAGATAAAGAAGGGCATTATATAATGATAAAGGAATTAATTCAACAAGAAGATGTAATGATCCTAAATATATATGCACATCATGGGAGCTCCTAGATTCATAAAACAAACACTACTGACCCTAAGGAAAGAGATAGACAGCAGTACAATAATAGTAGGGTTGTCAACACTCTAATGACAACGCTACACAGATCATCAAACCAGAAAGTCAACAAAGAAATATTGGATGTAAACTGAACTCTTGTAGAAATGAATCTCACAGATATTTATACAACATTCTACATTAAAAACTGCAGAATATTCATCAATACACGGAATATTCTCCACAATAGAACATATGGTGGGTTAGAAAAAAAGTCTCTATAAATTAAAAAAATCATACCAAGTATCTACTTTGACCACAGAGGAATAAAACTAGAAATCAATCCAAAGAAAAAAAAATCTTAAAAATATACAAACACTAGAAATTAAACAACCTGCTCCTGAATAATCTTTGGGTCAATAATAGAAGATAGAAATTTAAAAAAATGTTTAAAGGAATTATAGTAATGACATAAACATATTTGGTATATAGCAAAAATAGTACGAAGAGGGAAATTTGTAATGCAAAATGCCTACACTAAAAAAACAGAAAGATCAAATATTGACCATCTAGCCTCACACATCAATAAACTAGAAAAACAAGAACAAATCAAACCAATGGTAGCATATGAAAAGAAATAACAAAGATCACACATTAATTAAATGATTGAAAACCCCCTCAAAATACAAAGGAACCACAAAGCAAAAAGTTGATGTTTTAAAAAGATAAACGATGGCTTGGCACCTGTGGCTCAAGTGGTTAAGGCACCAGCCACATACACCAGAGTTGGTGGGTTCAAGTCTTGCCTGGGCCTGCCAAACAACGACGCTGCAACCAAAAAATAGTCTGGCGTTGTGGCGAGTGCCTGTAGTCCCAGCTACTTGGGAGGCAAAGGCAGGAGAATCGCTTGAGCCCAAGATTTGCAGGTTGCTATGAGCTATGATGCCATGGCACTCTACCCAGGGCGACAGCTTGAGGATCTGTCTCAAAAAAAAAAAAAAAGATAAACGATAACAGACCACCAGCAAAGTTAACCAAGAACAGAAAAAGTGAGGGTTCAAATAAGCTCAATTAGAAATTAAATGGAGACAGTATAATTCATATTACAGAAATACAAGAGGTCACCCAATATTATCAGGTACAGCTCTATACACACAAACTAGAAAATCTAGAGGAAATGGTTAAATTTCCAGAAATATACGCTGCTTTCCCCCATCTAGTTTGAATCAGAAATAAAAAGAAATCCTGGACATATCAATAATGAGCAGTAAAACTTAGCAAGTATAAAAAAATTCTCTCAATGAAAAATAATCCCTAACGTGGATAGATTAACAGCTGAATTCTACAAAAGAACACATACAAATCCTATTGAAACAGTTCCAAAAGATTAAGAAGGAGGGTTTCTTCCCTAATTTATTCTATGAAGCCAGTATCACCCATATGCCAAATCCAGGATAAGATGAAACTAAAGAAAGGAAAAAAAAAGGAAGCAAGAAGGAATATTACACCCCAATATCACTTATAAACAGAGACAAAAATCCTTAATTAAATACTAGCAAATTGGGTGGCGCCTGTAGTTCAAGTGGCCAGCCAAATACACCAAAGCTGGCAGTTCGAATCCAGCCCAGGCCTGCCAAACAAGGACAACTACAACCAAAAAATAGCCGGCATTGTGGTGGGTGCCTGTAGTCCCAGCTACTTGGGAGGCTGAGGCAAGAGAATCACTTAAGCCCAAGAGTTTGAGGTTGTTGTGAGCTGTGACGCCACAGCTCTATACCAAGGGTGACATAGTGAGACTCTATCTCAAATAAATAAATAAATACTCATAAATTGAATCTAACAGTGCATCAGAATGATAAGTCAACATAATTAGTTGGGTTTTGTCCCAGGGATATAAGAATGGTTCAGCAAATACGCAAGTCAATAAATCTGATTCATCGCATTAACAGAATTAAAAACAAAAACCGGGCCAGGCACACTGGCTCACTCCTGTAATCCTAGCACTCTGAGAGGCTGAGGCGAGTGGATTGCCTGAGCTCAGAGGTTCAAGGCCAGCCTAAGCCAGAGCAAGACCTCATCTCTGAAAATAGCCAGGTGTTGTGGCCGGCACCTGTAGTCCCAGCTACTTAGGAGGCTGAGGCAAGAGAGTTGGTTGAGCCCAAGAGTTTGAGGTTGTTGTGAACTGTGATGCTGGCACTCTACTGAGGGTGACAAAGTGAAACACTGCCTCAAGAAAAAAAAAAAAAAGATAATTTTTACAGGTTAAAAAAAAAAGCATTCAATAAAATCCAGCATTTTTTTAATGATAAAACGCTTAACAAACTAGGCATAGAAAAATAAACATGCCTCACATTAATTAAAGTCATATATGAAAAAGCATCCACCAATATCATACTGAATGCTGAAAAGTTAAAAGCATTCCCCCAGAGAACCACTACAAGAGAAGAATACCCACTTTCACCCCTTTCAAAATAGTATTGGAGGCTTGGCGCCTGTGGCTCAACAGGCTAAGGTGCCAGCCACGTACACCTGAGCTGGTGGGTTCGAATCCAGCCTGGGCCCACCAAACAACAATGATGGCTGCAACCAAAAAATGGATGGGTGTTGTAGTGGGCGCCTGTAGTCCCAGCTACTTGGGAGCCCAAGAGTTTGAGGTTGCTGTGAGCTATGATGCCACAGCACTCTACCGAGGGTGACCAAGTGAGCCTGTCTCAAAAAAAAAAGGAGACAAATAACATGAACAGATATTTTTTCTTTCTCCCGTCGTTTCTTTTTTTTTTTTTTTTTTTGCAGTTTTGGGCTGGGGCCAAGTTTGAACCCACCATCTCCGGTATATGGGGCTGGCGCCCTACTTCTTTGAGTCATAGGCGCTGACCATGAACAGATATTTTTTACAAAGAATATGCATGAATTGCAAAAAGCAGATGAAAAATGTTCAATATCAAGCTAATCATTAGAGAAATTAAATTATTTCTATTGAGATACTACCTGACCCTATTAAAAATAGCCATTATTAGGGCAGTGCCTGTGGCTCAGTCAGTAGGGCGCCAGCCCCATATACCAAGGATAGCAGATTCAAACTTGGCCCTGGCCAAACTGCAAACAAAAAATAGCTGGGCGTTGTGGCAGGCACCTATAGTCCCAGCTACTCAGGAGGCTGAGGCAAGATAACCGCCTAAGCCCAGGAATTGGAGGTTGCTGTAAGCTGTGACGCCATAGCACCCTACCGAGAGTGATAAAGTGAGACTCTGTCTCTACAAAAAAAAAAAAAAAAAAAGGTAGCCATTATTAAAAAGTAAAAAGCAGGGCAGCACCTGTGGCTCAAAGGAATCGGGTGCCAGCCCCATATGCTGCAGGTGGCGGGTTCAAACCCAGCGCCGGCCAAAAACTGCAAAAAAAAAAAGTAAAAAGCAATAAATGTTGGCACAGATGTGATGAAGAGGGAACCTTATACAGTTCGACCTCTATGTAAACAGTATGGAGTTTCTCGAAGTACTAAAATAGATCTACCATACAATCTAGCAATTCTGCTACTGGGAAAAAAATGTTATTTTATCAAAAATACACCTGTAGTTATGTTTATCATAGCACAGTTCACAATTACATGGGTTAGGAATCTACCTAAGTGGCCAACTAAGGACGGATAAATAAAATGTACATATCCACCATTGAATACCGCTCAGCCATAACAAAGATGCAGTAATGTCTGTTTTAGCAACTTGGATGAAACTAGAGGCCATTATCCTAAGTGAAGTACTACAGGAATGGAAAACCAAACAATGCATATTCTCACCTGTATATGTAAGCTAAACTATGGGCGCATAGGAGCGCACAAAGCGATACTGTGGACAGATGTTGGAGACTCAGAAGCAGGAAGGGCAGAAGAAGGGTGGAAGACAAACAATTACCAATTGGGTACAATGTACAATATTTAGGAGACGGGTTCCCTACAAACCCAGATGTCACCACCACACAATTCATTCATGTAACCAAGAATCACTTGTAGTCCAAATCTACTAAAATTTTTTGAAAGGTGTGTTTAAACACTGTGTATGCATCATATGTGGTATTAACTTTTCATTGGCCAAAGTAAACAATGTAATTGAATCCAGAGACAAAGATTTGCAAAAAATGACAGCCCAAACTGAGGAATGGCATGGCAAAGTTACATAATGAAGGGCCTGGTTAGAGGAACCGTAAATAATTATTGATAGGTGAAAAATCAGGCAATCTAGTAAAATTTAGTACCAGCAAAAGATATTTGCCTTGTTTATCTTATGAACACAGTAACTGCAATTGCTCTTTTACCTTCTTCATTTTAATACTGAGAATTTGAGGTATATTTTAGTAGTCATCATTAGTAATTGTGTAAAATTTGATCATGTTGTAATCTGAGCTCCTAGCAAAGGTTCTGCAATATAGAAGATATCTAATTTATATTTTTAAATGTTAAATATTACTTAATAAAGGTAAATATAAGTTAATAAATATAAGATCACTTAATTAATGGACAATGTAAATAGAAGCCAAAGAATAATTATTAAACAGTTTTAGTATTAATAACTTCTTAATTGGTTTATGTATCACTTAATACCTGCACATTGTTATGAAATAAGAAAGCAGCTTATTACGTCTATAAACTTGATCATGAAGTATATTATAAATACATGAAGACACAAAAAATGAAGCAATATTTCATGCTCATAGTTTAGAAGAATCAATATTGTTAAAATGCCCTTTCTACTCAAAGCAATCTATAGAGTCAATGCAATACCTATCAAAATACCAATGACATTATTCATGGAAATAGACCATTTTTATCATAAAATATATATGGAACCAGAAAAGACTTACAATAGTCAAAACCATCTCGAACAAAATAACAAAACTGGAGGAATCACACATTTGACTTCAAATTATACTAAAAGCTGTAGTAACCAAATCAGGACGGTACTGTTACAAAGGTAGACACATTCACCAATGGGACAGAATAAAGAATCCAGAATTAAATCCACACATCCATAGTGAACTCATTTTTGACAAAGGTACCAAAAGCATACACTGAATATAGGAAGACTGGATATTTATATGCAGAAGAATAAAACTAGACTTTTATCTCTTGCCATAATTCAAAAGACAAATCAAAATGGATTAAAGATTTAAATCTGAGACCTGAAACTATGAAACTAGTAAATGAAAAACATTTAGGAAATGCTCCAAGACATTGATTTGGTGAAAAAAATCTTTTTTTTTCTTAATAATACCTCAAAAGTACAGGCAACAAAAGCAAAATTGGACAGATGGGATCACATTAAGCTAAAAAGCTTCTGTACAACAAAGGAAATAATCAACAAAGTGAAGAAACAATTCACAAAATGGGATAAAATATTTGCAAACTACCCATCTGACAAGAAGTTAATGACCAGACTACATAAGGAAATAAAAACACATAATAGGATAAAAATCAAATAATTTGGTTAAAAATGGGGGAAAGGTCTGAATAGACATTTCTCAAAAGAAAACAAATAAATTGTTAACAGGGATATGAAAATGCTCAACTTCATTAGTGATCAGTGAAATGCAGATCAAAACTACAATGAGGTATCATCTCACCCCAGCTAAAATAGATTTTTTTTCCGAAAGAAAAGCAAAGGCAAATGCTAGTGAGAATGTAGAGAACGAGAAACCTTTGTTCACTGTTAGTGTGAATATCAATTAGTATAGTTATTGTAGATAACACTGTGGAGGTTTGTCAAAAAACTAAAAATAGAACCAGTAATCCTTCTGCTAGATATATATCCAAAAACAAAAAAAGAAAAGAAAAGAAGTGTATAAAAAAGATTCCTGCACTCCCATGTTTACTGCAATTCTATTCACGATAGCCAAGATTTGGAAGCAGTCTAAGTGTCCGTCATGGATGAAAGGATAAAGAAAAAGTGGTACATATGGAATATTATTCACCCATAAAAAGAATGAAATCCTGTCATTTGCAACAACATGGATAAAACTGGAAAACATGTCAAGTGAAATGAACCAAATACAGAAAGGTAAGCTTTGCATGTTACTCACTTAAGAGTTTCTCTCTTTAGGGCGGTGCCAGTGGCTCATCGAGTAGGGTGCCAGCCCCATATACCGAAGGTGGAGGGTTCAAACCCGGCCTTGGCCAAACTGCAAAACAGAAAAATAGCCGGGCGTTGTGGAGGGCACCTGTACTCCTAGCTACTCGGGAGGGTGAGGCAAGAGAATCGCCTAAGCCCAGGAGATGGAGGTTGCTGTGAGCTGTATGATGCCACGGCACTCTACTGAGGGCAATAAAGTGAGACTCTGTCTCTACAAAAAAAAAAAAAGGAGTTTCTCTCTTTAGTAGAAACTAAAACTTAAAATAATTGATTTCAGGGAGGTAAAGGGTAGAATGATGGTTATTAGAGGCTGAGAAGGGTAGTGGGGGGGAATAAGATGGAATGATTAACATAGTTTGATCAAATAAACAATACCTAACAGCACAATAGGGTCACTATAATTAACACTAAGTTATTATATAAAATTACTAATTAGAGTAGAATTGGAATGTTCCTAAAAAAGAAATGATAAATGTTTGAGGTGACAGATACCGCAATTGCCCTGATTTGATCACTACACATTGGATGGTTGTATCAAGTGCCACATGTACCCCATAAACATCTACAAATGTTAAGTACCCATAATAATTAAACATTTTAAGAAGTATATTTTTATGAATATATATTTTTTATGTGAAAGCAATAGTAACAATTACAGATTGCTATTATTGACTTATTTTATTATTTATTTATAGTTGGAGGAAGAAAATAAGAAGGAGTTTAAACAACTGTACAGTTAAGGAAAGACCAATAATGATGGAGTGGATATGAAAATAGTTATTTTGAATTTTGCTAGTAGTTAATTGAACATGCAATGATAAATAGTTTATATTACTTTATTTTACAAAATTTGTTCAGATATGGAAATAGGAAAATGTGAGATCATATTATATTGCTACTTTTAAAAATTAATTTGGAAAGTATCTAACATAATTGATGTCCAAACACATGAACCATGCTTGATAGGGATTTTTCCCAAACTGAACTGTTGCTGGGAACTTTATGCCCTCAAATATTCATGGTGTCTAACTGTGAAATGAACATCAAGCAAAAAATGTCCACATTGTGCATGTTTGTCATGTAAAAGATTAGTGCCACACTACAAAGCTTGAATTTTATATTATTTCTTAATTAAGATAAAATAGTACAAATAACTAGTACATAAGAGGTGTAACACCACCAACACACACAACTGCACTTATACTAAGGAGAAATTTCAAAGAAACAGAATGCCAAGCACACTGGATGTATCACTGACTACAAACATTCTCATGCAAAAGCAGTGTGTCCGGCATCAGTGGTATTGAGACAATGTGTGTCAAGAATGTGGAAGAAAGCCAGTCAACAAACTTCCATAAAATAAGTAGGTTTAGTTACGAGAAAAATAACCTTTGGACATTTAAAAAATATATGTGTATTCTGTCACCCTCAGTAGAGTGCCATAGCATTAAAGCTCATAGCAACCTCAAACTCTTGGGCTCAAGCATCCTCTTGCCTCAGACTCCAAAGTAGCTGGGAGTACAGGTGCCTGCCACAGGCCTGCTATTTTAGAGGCAGGGTCTTGCTCTTGCTCAGGCTGGTCTCAAACTACTGAGCGCAAGTACTCCACCCACCTCTTCCTCCCAGAGTGCTAGGATCACAACCTAATTATTTTTTAATGTATTCTTATCTACTGTATGTCCTTAATTTCCTTATTCTTTAAGTGTTTTTAGTACAATGCTTATCTTTGTTATTAAATCATAGCTGTGTACAATAATGCATTTATGGGGTATGATGTGCTGGTTTTATATACATTTTGAAATACTTACAATGGCTGGTTAACATTGCCTTAACCGCACTTTATTATTAAGACATTTAGACTCTACACTTAGCAGATTTAACATCTTAACAAAGCTAACTATTCACTGAATGAACTATTTCACTCATGTTTTTCTTGAGTGAAAACAATTTCGAAATCACTTTTATCTTTGGTCAATTGATATTTTAAATTTAATTCTTCTTAATAGTTAGTGCTAAGACTAGTTAATCCTTAATACTAATATTAAGGTCATTATGTGACACTAAGATACTTATCACATCTCTATTTTATCACCCGTTTATGTGAAATAATTACATAGTTACACAATTAGTTACATAAATAAGTAGGCTCTTTAGGCAAAGAAAATGATACCATTACTGCTGAATAATAGCCTGAAAGGCTTCACACGGCTTGATATTTAACACCATTCGCTCATTAGCCAACGTACAAAAGTGTGATTTTGGTACCATAAAAAGCCATGTGGTTTAGGAGCTAATAATCCACAGGTACTATGGAAACAATCTACGTATGACTTGACTATTTTTGAGGGCGCACGTTATTTCACACTCACACTGATGTTCCCAGACTTTGTGACTCAGTTCCTGGCTTGGACTCTGTGCAGCTGGTCCCATAAGGAGTGAATAGCTTTGGCTTTAGAAGGCCTCAGGCTGCTTTGGCTCTAGGTATTAGAAGTGGCCAGACTTCTTCCCTGCCAAAATGTTTCAGCCTTCTGTCTATTTTCAGCAGAATGTGTGAACATTAGCGCTTCAGCCCAGCACCTCCTGCTTCAGGCATCCCTGGGTGTTGTTCACAGCCTCTTTCATATACTGCTTGGGGAAATGGAAGTCAAAACAACATTTTTGGAAAGCAATTGAGCAATCTTTATTAACAGACCTAATCTTTGTCTTTCACTTTGCGCTAAGTCAATTCCCTTGTAAGAATCTATTAAGAAAAATAATATATATGTGTGTGTGTGTGTGTGTGTGTGTGTGTATACACACACATGCACGCACAAATGTATGTATAAGCAAACAGTTTTCTTCACAACAATGATTAATCATGTGAAAAGTGAAAACTAAACCAAAATCTCTCAAAGTAATAAAAGGTTAAAATTAATCAATAACATTCATTTAATGGCATGTCATATAGCCACTGAAAATGAAAAAGTAGAAAATTTAGGAAAAAAACATAAATTATAAAAATAAATAGGATAAAGAGAATTTTAACTACTTAAAACATACATAGGAAAACATACTAGAAAAGTACTTCAAAATGGTATATAAAGTATACCCAAGCCATGACAGTTTGTTTGATGCTCTCTTTTTTTTTTTCCATAAAAATTGGTCCTTTTTTCTAGAGATCTAATAGTGATAAATGTAACTAGTGACCAGCAATGTTTTGTTATAGTTTCTCCCAGTTCCTGACCTGAGAGGTAGGGAATGAGAAGAGAACCTTGTTTTTCGCTCCTCTATCTCACCCAAAGACGGCACATCTGAAGATGGGTTGCTGAGCTGCCTTGCATTCTTTTCCCGAGGCTCACCTCACCTACTAGGTGCCATGTAGAAGTGAATTACTTGTAGCCCACCTGCTTCTCTGTCTCATTCCTGCACTTAGCCATGACAGGTCAGGGCAAATGTGCTCTTTATCCTCTAGTACCACAATACTTGCAAAAATCATCTTGATTTCTGCTCTCTTTCCACATCTCCAGGGAGATAAAATCACAGAAGTAACATCTTAAAATCCCCCACGCAATCACCGTAAGCAGATATCATAAAATACAGGCATTTACAACATAAGTAAATGTCCACACAATCAGGAGCTGGTATGTCAGGTTTTCAGCATGTCAAGAACACTTTTTGGAATGTGTAAGGCTGTTCTACCTTTCACAGCTTGGCCTCTGTCCCTGATCTTTCCCAGTTGCCTTCAGTAGTGGAATGTCTCCATGTGGGAACCTCAGCTAGTCTGCCCTCTTCCCAAGACTGAGGACTGCTTCTGGCTCCACCTTCCATACTCCAAAAGAACACTTACACTTACATGGTTTCTTCTTTACCTCAGGCATGTTTCTCATATGTAATGGATTATTTGTTTTTAAAGAACCTAAATGTCTTCCCTTCAATGAACGTACTCAAGTTTTATCGTGTAATCTAACAAACATTAATTTTCTTTCATATAAAATTTTTCATTAACGTAATTAAAAATGCACTTAAAAACAGAAAAAGGTACATTCATAAGCATCTTGGACAAATGTGTATTTTATGTCCATTTCCCTTTGTTCTGTAGCTCTTGTGTACACTCTGCGTTCCAGCCTTCTTGCACATGTGATCTCTTCTTCCCATGAGAACTGGATGAAAGGGTATGGAGGAGTCAGTGTCAACCCATTACAATTTTTGAAAAAACAACTAAAGACACATGGTCAGCTGATGGTGGTTCAAAAACACCTTTCCATCTGTGCAGGGAATCTACATTTTAAATTAACTTTTTTTCTTTAGTAAAAATGCAAGTTATATTCCTTTTATGGTGCGTATACATCAAATTACTAGGGAAGCTTTGGTGTACTTAATTAATTTTTCCAGCTTTGTTGAGGTATAACAGAAAAATCACACATATTTAAGGTGTACAGTGTGATGTTTTGATGTATACATTGTGAAATGATTACCACATGCAAACTAATTACCATATCCACCACCTCTCCCAGTAGTAACCTTTTTTTATGTGTATGTATGGCAAGAACATTTGAGAGCTATTCTCTCAGCAAACTTCAAGTATAAAATACAGTCATATTAACTATAGTCACCATGCTGTAGATGAGGTCTCAAAAATTACTCAGTGCACATAAAGCTTTGTATCTCTTGGCATCTCCCTATTTGCTCCACCACTCAGCTCCCAGAAAACACCATTCTACTCACTGTTTCTGTGTTCAAGTTTTTGAGATTTCACATACAAGGTAAGACTATTAAGCTCACAAACTCGTCCTAGAAAAAGTAAAAGTACTAAATATCTCATTGCTGATATCACATGGTGACCTTTGAAATACTCCCTTTGGGAAACTGTGCCCGATGCCATTTCCTAGTCCACCCTTCAAAGCACTTTCTAGGATGAGCTTTCCAGGCCATTCCAGAAAGAGTTCCAAAATTGCTTTGCAGTGTGGATTAGGCACTGGCCGTGGTGTGTAGCTTCCCAGAGGAGTACTTCAAAAGTGACCTTAGTGATACTCAGTAATAAAGTCTGCAGCACTTTTTCTAAAAGTTCTTTCTTTCCTTTCTTAAAGGATAAGTTTACAAACATTTTCTGACCTGGTATAAATGAAATAAAGCAGTTTTTGTGTTCTGCGCCTGGTTTCTTTCACTTTCACATAGTGTCCTCCAGGTCACAGCAGGAGTTCCTTCATTTTTAAGGCTGAATAATATTCCATCCTGTATACATACCACATTTTCTTCATCCATCCATACGTCGATGGACACTTAGGTTGATTCCTTATTTTGGCTTTTGTGAATAATGCCGCAATGGAAGTGCAGGTATCTCTTTGATGTATGAATTCTCTTTTCACTGGATATACTCAGAAAAGTAGGATTACTGGATTATAGGGTAGTTTCATTTTAATTTTTTGAAGAACCTCCATACTATTTTCCATAATGGCTATACCAATTTACATTTTTCCCAACAACGTACAAGGATTCCCTTCACTCTTTATCCTTGCCAATACTTGGTATCTTTGTCTTTTTGGTAATAGCCATTCTAACACACGTGAGGTGACATTAGATTATGGTCTTGATTTGCATGTCCCGATAATTAGTGATGCTGTGCGTATTTTTTTCCTGTGTGTTAGCTATTTATATTTCCTCTTTTGAGAAATGTCTATTCAGGTACTTTACCATTTAAAAATATGGTTATTATAATAATTTCTTTGCTAATAATTTGAGTTCCTCACATATTTGAATTCCTTATCAAAAGGGTGGTATCTTAGTATGTTCATGGTATGTTCATGGTTCAGTAACACCAAAAATACCATAAACTAGACAACTTATAAACAACAGAAATTCTTTGTTTTACCTTTGGAAACTGGGAGATACTGAAAGATTTGGTGTCTAGTGAGGGCCCACTTTCTGGTTCATAGTAAGCACCTTCTCACTGTGTCCTCACTTGGTGAAAGATCTAAGGTAGCTCCTGAGGTTTGGTGTACTGTAGTGTACTATAGAGTGCTATATACTATAGACACTAATCCCACTTATGAGCATTCTACCTTCATGGACGAACCACCTCCATACAGCCTCATAACCAAATATAATGATACTGAGGTTGCTCCTGTGGCTCAAAGAAGTAGAGTGCCAGCCCCATATACTGGAGGTGGCAAGTTCAAACCTGGCCCCGGGCCAAAAAAAAAAAACAAAAAAAACCTGCAAATATAATCATACTGCACAGGTCTCATAAACAAATATAATCATATTGATGATTATGTTTCACCACATGAATTTTACGGGGAAACAAGCATCAGATCACACCATATGATTTACAAATATTTTCACCCATTCCATAGGTTGTCTTCACTTTGCAAATTGTTTCTTTGCTGTGCAGAAGATATTTAGTTTGATAAAACTCCATTTGTCTATTTTTGCTTCCCTGTCTTTGCTTTTGGAGTTATATAAAAAAAAATAATAATAATGACCCAGACCAATGTCAAGAGCTTTAGGTTTATTTCATTGAAACACAAATATTTAATGATTAGAACTTCCACAGGCAAAGTTTTGAAACTATGTTATAGATATAAAAGAGCAATATTATTATTCAGAAAATTAAGAGAGTGTCTTTTTATATGTACAGTAAATTCAAAATGTTATCTTTGCCTTTAATAGTTAGGAGGAGGAGGCTTACTCCATATGAAAATTCATTCCAAAATACATGAAAAATAGTCATTGTAAATTAAAGTTACAGTAAACCATCTAATTAAAAATACCATTAAAGGTCATCATCATATAATTAAATGACTTATGGACTTTTCTCGATTGCATAAAACTTTAGTGGCCTAAAGTGTTTGATCTCATATGCCAGTAAACTTAACAAGACCTTCAAACTTCAAAGATTAACTTGACAGGTCAAAAAAATCAAACATGAACTAAAAGAAAAAGTGAAATATATAAAGTATTTCAAGACTTCAAATAGTCAAGGATTTTTATTCTTGGGAAGGATAAACTACGTAACATAACAGATGTTGTATTTCAAATAAGATAACAGTCATTTTGTTGAATATATCTATAGTCAATAGTGACAATGAATACCTTGAATGTCCCAACCACTAAAAGTGTAAATAAAAGGAGCAAGGAATAACTAACTTAAGTATACCGCTTTATTTTCTTTTTATAGCCATATAATTATGTCTATGTGCTTATAAGCATATTTATAATCAAGTTGTGCTTGCTAGAAATCCATGAGACCAAATATTTTTGTTTTCTAAAACCCAACTTAATATACCAAAGCTCCTAAATACAATAGAAATTATGCACTATTTATTAATCAATGTTTATTCTATTATTTAGCACTTGCAACATTACAAAAATATCTCCTAGAATTTGTACATTTATAATGTGATTTTATAATGGGTACACTGATGGAAAATATTGATGAGTATCATGATACCAATGAAAGAATTAATTACCTTAAATAAAAATTAATTTAAGCTGGTATGGTAAAAATAAATACATATTTTATTTAGATAGTTAATAATATTCTATCAAGAATATAGCACTCATCACTTTCAATATATAATGATATGTAACATATCTAAAATATGTATTATATAGACTATATACACTGTGTATAAATATGTATACAAATATATATTTAGTGCAAGCTCCACAATAGAGTAGAAATATTTTTCTTTCCACTGTATTTGTTTTAAACTATATCCTCTGAACCTAAAAATAGGTCCAGGAATATTATAAATATAAATGATTACTGCAAAGATTGCAAACATAGTAAAGATTATTTATATGTACAGGGTGTCCCAGAAGTCATCCTTAAAGTCACCATAAATAGGGAAAATGGAAAATTATAGCTCAATATACATTTATAAAATATTCATTACAAAATTTTACAAAATACTTATAAAACATTCTTTCTGTGTTGGCCACTTCTTTGTAAAATTTTGTAATGAGTATTTTGCAAATACATGAACACTTAGCTATAATTTTCCATTTCTCTAGGGGTGACTTTTGGGATACCCTGTATACCAACAACATATGCACATATACAAATTTATATTTATATTAATCCATAAACTTTGACACAGAGAGTATTTCTAATCTTCACTTTTGCAGTATTGAGGTGCTTCATAAAGCCTTAATTTTATATATAATTTCTTTTTGGAAAAATATAATGACATTTGTAACTGAGAATATTTTAATTAAGAACATGCTCATTTAAAAGAAAGAATATTATTTAAATATCTAATTACATCTTCGACAACCAAGAACATTGATATTAAGTTACTAGTAATTCAAAGATAATTTAAGAAATTGATTTTTTAATTTCATGAAAATATATTTCTACTGTTTATTAAGTACACACAAGGATAATCAATCTACCCATAACTAAAAACTGTTTTAAAAAGTCATAGTTGACTACTTTATAATTATAGTATTAAATAAAATCAAACTATAATATAGGCATAAAAGGTAGTATTCTAGAAGACAAATTTCATATCAATGAAGTTTCTTTCAATTTAAAAGAAAGTATGTTCTTAATTGTAAAATCCTTGAGAATAGGGCGGTGCCTGTGGCTCAAAGGGTTAGGGCTCGGGCCCCATATACTGGAGGTGGAAAGTTCAAAACCAGCTCTGGCCAAAAATGAAAAAATAAAATAAAATAAAATGAAACAAAATACATCCTTGAGAATAAACATTTCATGTTAAAAAAAAATTGTTTCAAGGTCAACTGCCACCCAATGAGCATTGCTATTCTTCTTTATCCACAGAAATTAAATTATTTAAAAATATGATTTAAGGTCATCCATAAAAATGCCCTTAAAATTTAGAAATGTTCCTACCTTTACATTTTAATATTATTGATAAAATTTCACAAGACTTTTATATAAATAAAAGTAAGCAAATTGAAGACAATCGCTAAATATTCCAAATATTTGCAAATTTTTCAGACAAAACCCGCAAGATGTGGAAATACCAACATTAGCAATGAAGAAAACCTAATTTTAGCTGAAATGAAATTAAAATGTACTATATGCAATGACAATAATTTTTTTTAAATTTCTTACTTCATATACTTTGTTAGCTTTCATTAAAACAATAATGTAACAACAACAGCAGAGAAAAATGCTAGTACAGGACACTCATAATCCAATCACCAGAACATACCTTTGGCTATCTGAATACTCTGAATAGTTTCATTTTATCTAATGTGCATTCTTTGTTCATTTAGAATATAAATACTGATTTCAAAAGTATCTAATTTTATGAAACACATAGGATATTTTATTCATTTTAAAAATCAAGAATTGAGGCGGCACCTGTGGCTCAGTGAGTAGGGCGCCGGCCCCATATCCCGAGGGTGGCGGGTTCGAACCTGGCTCCAGCCAAACTGCAACAACAACAAAAAATAACCAGGCATTATGGCAGGTGCCTGTAGTCCCAGCTACTCGGGAGGCTGAGGCAAGAGACTCTCCTAAGCCCAAAGCTAGAGGTTGCTGTGAGCTGTGATGCCATAGCACTCTACTGAGGGCAACAAAGAAATCAAGAATTGAAATTTTACTTTATAAAAATGTATTTAACATTTAATTCTACAATTCAATTATACATATAATTCTACTGTCCCATTATTTTACATTTATCATGACATTTCTGTTTTTCTTTTTTTTTAATTGTAGTAAGTTAGACCATTTCTGGTGATGATGAATCTTCCTGGTTTTCTTGGCTGTTCTTGCTGACCCTGTGCTTTACACTGGAATAACTTTCCATATACCGCACCACTCATGCATGCCCATTTTAGCAGTTCCCCAGACGGTTTTCTTCCCCTCTAATTCTTAGAATCACAATGTGTTCCATTCTCCTACCTACTTATCTTCAGATAATTTAGCCTTGAATTTATCTCTATTTCCTTAGATTGAATTACTGTTCTGGTAGTTTATGTGGCTTACAATACCTCACACATCTGCGATTTACGCAGGCTGAGAAGTAATAACTCATTTCTATTCCACAATGTCTCACGTTCAGTTGGATTGACTGGAATGGCTGGTGACTAGAATAGCTAAAGACTGGTCAAGCATCAATTTTTCTTCACGTTTTCAAGGCCTCTTTGTTCTCACTCAATATTCTTTTTCCATCATGGTGGCCTCAGAGTAGGCAAACATCTTACATGTTGACTAGGGCTCCAAGAGCTAGTATTATGTCTGAAAGAAACCTTCAAAGTACCCACTGGCTATTAATTTCCAGAAGGTCCTTTTTGCTTTAGCTTATTGATTATATACCACTACTGTCATCCCAGTTTCAAAGGGGGGAAAATTAAACACTACTGCATAATTGGCAGTAGAGCAAAATAATTGCAATCCTGTTTAAGCTACAATGATAGATTCTGGCTTAGTTTATTGAGCATTTCATTTAGAATATTCCAACTTCAACCAGCACATTCTCCAACCATAAGAATTAAAATTTATTATTCATTTATATCATTATGTAATCCTCAATGGTAGGCACTGTTCCATTTTATCATTATTGCTATAGTACCTAGGCAGTAGTAGTAATTCCAAAAATATGTATTTTTGAATGGATGGCATTAAAAATACCTGCTTGGTTATAATTTCATCATATTACCTGTAAGAAAAATGAAGCTGAGAGTAGGGGAAAATCTCTCCACAGACTTAATAACTTTGAAAGGTTTGAGCAAAGGTTATGATACATGTAATAAGGAAAAATTTACCAAGAGTAGTCTCACTTGACTTAAGAAAATATCACCAGTAATATCAAGAGCAATGTGTACTCCGCCCAGAATTCAATTCTCCCTTCTGTGAGAAAAAAAAAAAACCTACTTTCCTGGCACTTTATGCTTTTATTATACACATACAGTAGAAGCTCTGGGTGTTCTATAACAAACTGGTCAACACGTGGAGGTGGTGAACATAAGGCACTTCCACTGAGCACATGTGCTGCCTGTCCTGTCTATGAAAATTAGGTCAACTAAAAGAAATGGTCAATGTACAAAGGTAGTTGACTATGGAGGCTCTACTGTATTTTTATACTTTTATCACATATACCACATACAATTCTCAACACATTATTTTGTACATTATATCCTGAGTTTTCATTTTATTTTAAACATTACAAAAAAATTTTAAACATATACCAAAGAAGAGAAACTGGGTTACTAACTTTTCATGTACCCACCATCTAACTAAAAAAAAAACAATATTTTTACATGTTGTAAGCTTTAAAAAACTAGCTATTCTTTACCTCAACATTTTGTTATAAAAGTCATCCTCATTGACAAGAGTGGCTCTAAGTCATTTATTTTTACTGCTGCATCAACATCATCATGGGACTATACCATAACCTATTGAAGTATATTCATTCCCCTCCAAACTTCTAACCTGCCTTCTTTTTTCCCCTATAAATATATACATATTTTTTTAAAGGAAATGCTTGAGACACAATAGTGATATTGAAATTCATCACAATAAAAGATACCTTTGGTTTCCTGTTACACATAAAATGAATTTGAAACTCTGTAAACTTCAAGAGGCAGCAGAAACTGGACTCCTGTGATTTTCCAGTCTCTACTTTCATGGTGCCTTGATTTCTCACCCTCCTTCATAACGTAATGAGGCCAAACTGCCTACCATTACCCACATGGTGCATTTCTCACTTCTGTTTCTTTGCATATTCTATAACATGTACCTGGGATTCCCCCTTTCTTTTTTGCTTGTGAAATTTTATTCATCTCTTAAGACTGAATTCAAATGCCATCTTTCTGTAAAAACTTCACCTAATAACTCAAATATCTACTCTACTTTTTGTTCCAACAATTCTTATTGCTTATTATGTCCCCTCTATTTTAGTTGCTTACTTTAGAATGGCCTTGGAATCACACTTCACTGAAGGTGTAATTCCAAAAAGTATTGAAAGGAAGCCCAAAGGATGAATTGACTTGGCTGTAAAATCTGGCAGACGAGCCAAGCTAATAGAGCTCTGCATCTAGCTCTATCTTGCTCTGGCAAAATCCCAGACTACATTTCCTTTCTAACAAGGCTTGTGTATTGGGCTGTAATGCTCCTCAAGTTATAGTAGGAGTAAGGGGAGCTAATGACTTGGCAAAAGATTGGATGTCTACAGGTACACAAAAGAGTATTTTCATTACAGGGAGCCACAGTCACTTAAACTAAGACGATATCATCAGAGACCCATTTGAGAGAGTAATTCAGGTGGTCTTTATCCTATATCACCTACTAACTTGATCTCCCATGGTACTTTGGTCTCATTCAGTAATAAATCCACAACCCTGTCAGCAAGTGGAGCACTGTTTACTAATCTTCACCACAATTTTATACAAAATGCTCCTTATTTATTCATTTACTTACCTATACTAGATACAGTTCTTCTACATGCAGGGAATTTCTTAGTGAAGACAAACAGATTTCCTAGTCAATATGCTTCGATTTAAATGGGAGAGATAGAAAATGAGTAAACAAATACCCAAATATGAGAAAATGGTAAGTGCTGTGAACAAAGCAAAACTACCTGACAGGTACATGTTCACTGGTCGGGTGAGTGCGACACAAAAGCCCAGACATCACTGCCAGAGAGTACATCCATGTAACAAATCTGCACATATAACCATAAATCCGTAAAGATAATAAAAAGTAAGGGAATAGGAGGTAGACTGGAGAGGAGGGAGAAGTATTCTTTGTAGTGATGGCACTTGAGGTGCAACCTCGTTGAGGCATGCCTGCAACCATAGAATTCTAAGTGGAGGTTAGAGTGAGGTCACCTCTGAGTGACAAAGGACCAGAGATCCAGTGTGGCTGAATAATAGATACTGTGAAATGTACTATAGTAAACTCAGTCCCCTCAGCATATATAAGGAAGCTGATTTTAGGCAAGACGATGGGAATTACTGCAAGCTTAAGCAAGGGAATGATGTGATCTAAACTATATTTGCAAAAGATCACTTTGGCAGCTATTTGGAGAATGGATCATAGAGAAAAAAAAAAACAAACAAAAAGAAAAAAGAAATTATAAGCATTTAAGGTCATGAACTAGACAAACAACTCCCTGGCAGGAGAACACACAACCTTCTTCTAATAAATATTATTATCTAACAAGGAGTTTATTCAATTTTTGAGTAAAATTTTTCCCAAATCATAAAGATTTCCTAGTCCAGTGAACTCCAGGGCAATGAGAATGTGATGAGGTTATACTTGTAATGAACCCCACCTAGTACATATCACATTCATATAATAAAACTACACATAGCTCAACATTCATGGGTCCTTAATTATCACCAGATCAATTTAGTATTATAGGGTTTTATGCCACAGAACTCTAGGTCTTTGTACAAATTCTTAACTTCCATTTTAATAAAAACAAAGTTCATTTAACTACTTTTGAGAAATATGTTTTATCTTTCCACAGACATGATACTAACTCATATAAACATAAACCTCAGGCACAGACAGAATGGATTTTCTTCCAAAGAACACATAGGACAGGGCAGCACCTGTAGCTTAAGCGACTAGAGCACCAGCCACATACACGGAGGTGGCTGGTTCGAGCCCAGCCCGGGCCTGCCAAACAGCAATTATAACTACAGCCAAAAAACAGCCAGACGTTGAGGGGACACCTGTAGTCCCAGCTACTTGGGAGGCTGAGGCAAGAAAATTGCTTAAGCCCAAAAGAGTTTGAGGTTGCTGTGAGCTGTGACGTTATGGCACTCTATGGACGGGCGACAGTGAAACTCTGTCTCAAAAAACAACATATAGGACAATCGAGGAACATGACCCTGGTTAGTAAACCAAACTTCCTGAATCATTTTCATTCCCTTTCTCTGTATTTCCAACCACAAATGCAACTGACTGTACTGTGGTTATACCTTGGTCATATATTTTAAACTTCAAATAAGTTTCTATTTCTCTATGGTAATACCTAGATTAATAGGCTGTAATTACCAGAGAAATTTTTGGCAGTTAGCATCAGGAATTAACTGTTCATATCTTAAGTAAGAAATATAATATTGGTGGCTCAACGCCTGTCCCTCATTGGTTAGGGTGCCAGCCACATGCACTGGGGCTGCTGGGTTCAAACCCAGCCCAGCCCTGCTAAACAACTATGAAACAATAACAAAAATAATAGTCAGGCATTGTGGCAGGTGCCTGTAGTCACAGGTACTTGGAAGGCTAAGACAAGAGAATCGTTTATACCCAAGAGTTTGAGATTCCTGTGAGCTGTGATGCCACAGCACTCTACTGAGGGTGATAAAGTGAGACTCTGTCAAAAAAAAATAAAGAATAAAGAAATATAATACTGGAAAAAATATCATGGTTCCACAAAGATAACGGGAGCCTGGAGTGTCAGCTTTGGAATGCTAACAGAAAGCAAGGAATTCTGAGAAGAGGAAAAAAAGAATAAAAGCCATAGCAGAGTCACACAGATAGAAGGAAGATGCCGGCCGCTGAGTAAAATACGACCTTCACCCATCTCTCCAGCCTTGCCTAGTCACGCGGCCTGGATGCTGACTCTATGCTCCCCATTCCACCTGCATTTATGGAACAGAAAGAATGAGCCTCTGGTCTCCTGTTTCCATGTAGAAAGTGTGCATTACTTCCCATGAAGGCTACACCTAAGACAGTTTTCCTAACCGGAGATCAGAATGCTAATGAAAAGAAAGGAGAGATAGGATGGTAGAGCCAAAATACAACAAATGATTCATCTGTCATTTTATTTGTTTATTCAACAGATATTTATTGCACCATGTGGTCGGCAGTCACAGGGAACAACTCAGAAAAACGCAGAGAGATTGCAACAATGGTAGGTAACAAAAGTAGATAAGAGGATAAATATTGTTTGATGTTATAAGCCTGTAAGCCCCTGTAAAGAGTTTGCATTTTATTCTCAGTAAAATTGTGAGTTTATATCAGAGGAGTAATATCAATTAAGCTTCCTAAAAGACTGTTCTGGCTGCCAAGGTAATGCAAACACGTCAAGAGTGGGAGCTGAAAGACGATTAAGGTTCTCAACTGCAAGCATCTGAAACAGACTTTAAGTCACATGTGAAAGGAACTATTTGGAATACAACCAAGTAAACCGGAGAATCATCCAGAAATCTGAAGGATCAGATCAGACAGGAATCAAGAAAGGGTAAACAACAGGAAACACAGCCAAATGAAGAACAAGACATAGTCTGGTGGGACACTGGCCAATGCCACTGCTACTGGTTATTCAACACCCAACGTGCTGAACTCTCAGAATTTTCCCCAGATTCTAGATGCTTCCTCCATGTTTTCATAAACATTTTCACAGTTCTTCCCAACTTCGTATATCATTTTCTTTAATTCAGATTCCCAGGTGGAATTGGTCCAAAGTCTGTTATATGTGCATAGTCAGACTTCCAAACATGGGAACAGAAAGAAACATATTTTTAAGAATCTGATTCCTTGAGGTCAGGTGCAGTGGCTCACACCTGTAACCCTAGCACTCAGGACCCTGAGGCCAGTGAATTACTTGAGCTCAGGAATTCGAGACCAGGTGAGCAAGAATGAGACCACCATTCTCTAAAAAGCTAGCCAGGTGCTGTGGTAGGCACCTGTATTCCCAGCTACTTGTGAGGCTAAGGCAAGAGAATTGCTTGAGCCCAAGAGGTTGAGGTTGCTGTGAGCTATGATGCCAGAGCACTCTAACTAGAGCAACAAAAGGAGACTCTATCTAAAAAAAAAAAAAAAAAAAAAAATCTGATTTCTTTTCGAGAAGAATCTGATTCTTTTGTGTTTATAATGAAAATCTGGGAAGCACCTCTAACCAATTCTTTCACAACAGAAAACTCATTAAAACTAAGTAAGAATAGTAAGAGGCAGCACTTTCATAGATAAACATCCCAGTAAGAAGTGAATATTGAAGTATCTGTAAAATGTGGAGGGACCTTGAATCTGGGACAGAGAATATGATGGAATGGTCACATGCAGTCCATGGAATAAGACGGTCAAAGTTGAAACCTCAACTCTTCTATTTACTACTTATGGTATTGGGCAAGTTATAAAACTCCACATTCCAAATTCTTTATCATTTCAAAGATGTATGCAACAGCAACAATTATTAGGGACTGTAGGAGGATTGTGAGAATGAATTCGTGAAAGTACTTAGAGTGCGTTTGGCACTTAGTAGTAAGCAGATTATGAATATTAGAGTGGTAGCAGTGAGTATGGAGAGAAATAAATGAATGGAAAAACAAATATTGGAAAGAGAGTTTGTTGTAATTCTTTACTGACTGAGATAAAAGAAATGTGAGCAAACCACTGATGACCTTTAAATTAAGGTTTAAGCAAGTATCAGATTATAAAGCATTTACTGAGATGAAACCAAACTCCATTCTACCAGTTTCCTGAGTGTGACCTATCTACTACTTATGAACTATTTTGTATTAGAAAACTTTGTTCTTTAAGGATAACTTCAAAATTTCATTTAAACCTTCTGGTAGTTTCACATATTCCCCGATATACAGAAAGTACACAATATTATTGAGTTTTTTACTTTTTCATCTAGTATATAAATCCATATAGTCTCAATAACAATGAATCACATTTTTGGTACTTTGGCAAATTTCTGAGAGTTCTATGTTTAAATGACTGTCATTTAACAGTCTCCGAAATATAAAGGGAAAAACTGATACTCGATAGTTTAATAATATGTCTCAAATTTTGAGTCTTTCCAATTTTTGCCATGTAATGTTATATAGTCACAGGTTCCCACAATCAGGAACTTCTCTGAGAGGACAATCTACCTCTCATGCCTTCTACAGAGCAATGTAAATGAACCATAAGTAGATGAGCAAAAATTAACCTAAAATATTTCAGAATATTCTTTAATTTCTATAGAGACAGAGCATCATACACAAAATACACTTTTTTGTAGTTTATCCAATTCTATCTTCATTATTACATTTATTCTCTCTTCAAACATATAATTGAGGTGGAACATAATGCTCAAAACTAAAACAAAACTTTAAAATGGATGAATAAGTTCATAATGTTGAACTTGAGAAGACAAGAATCAAAATTCACTGCAAGAAACTTTCTTAAAATATATCCTAGAGAAATATGTGACAAATATGTTAACAGGAAAAACAAGAAAGACCATCTTTCTTATAACCAGGCCACAAATAAAAGTAAAATAGATGAACAGGAAAAATAGTTGAGTTTTTTAAATCAAATGTGTGGTCTAAACAAAAGTAAAATTATATGAAATCTTTAGAATTTAAAGAAAATATTATTAAATTTCAGGAAATCATCTTACCCTCTTTCATTTGGCTTTTAAAGGAAGACATATTTTTAAGATACATGAATAGCTGCCAAACAAAAACAGGAAAAGCAATGGATACAACCCAAACTTTTGTAAGCTTCATGATAGAGAAGAGGGCTGATAAAAGTTACTGTAAAAACAAGACCAAACCAGAAAACCAAAACGAATCAGGACTCCCTCTTATTTCGCCAAACTACATTTTCTTTACTGATTTAATATCTAATGAAAACATGGATGGAACAAAATTTTGGCATGTATTTCTTTCATAAGGACATTTTGAGAAAAACCATATATTAAATGCTTAATTCTTCTACTGAACGAGTGAATGAAATATAAGACCATCATTAATCATATCAAAGCATTACATGACTCCAAAGCAGAAAACAATGTTCTCATAAAAGCAATAAAAAACAGTATTAGAGTGGAAGTCAAATTAATTATAATATGCTTTGAAGTATAAAACCTGTAGCCAAGGAGGCTACAATGACCTTGTTGGAGACAACTTCAAATATTAAGCTACACTTCGAAAAAATTAAAAATTTGCTTTGTAGATGTGTGTGTGTGTAGGGGCATGAAGGAACAGATAGTTTTCTACTAAGGAAGGAGGTCTTTAAGTAGTCCCACTGTAAAAATGTATGTCCACTTTAACTTCCAAGCAGCAAAATACCAAAAGAGTATCACCTGTTTACAAACTCAAATTCATGAATGAATATGGTGACATTTGAATAGAATGTACATAGCTGCAGTACTTAGCCAGGGCCTAAAACAGCCATCAAAATGTCTGTTGAACAATATAATAAAATCACCAATCAAAATCAGCCTGTGTGCTTGTACTTAATTTACCACCTGTAGTTAATTTACCACCTTTACATAGTAGCATGACTTGTCTGCACCACCAATCTGTTCTTACACAAACTCGCTTATATTTTTGCTTGTCATATTCTTCCCCTAAATTTGCATAACTAACTCTTTGTTTTTCAGTGAATCAGCCAAAGAAGGAAGAGAGTGGAGCAAAGTTAGAGTAATTCGGGAGAATTTAATGGCAGGATTATTTGCAAAGTCTGGGTAGATCAAGGAGAAAGCAAATACTAGGGATAGCAACCATGTGAAAGTCATCACACTGGGATTAGAAAGAACAGGGGCATGTAGCTGCTACTCCACCCAGAGAAAGCTTAGCTTACCTACAGCTGTGAGAAAGGGTCTCCCTTCAAGAGCTTTGGACAGATGTAGATGAACACAGCTCCAGCCAATCCATGAACCAAACCCAACTAGAAGCCTGAGGGAAAGGATTCTGGTTGGTTAGTCACTACTCTAAGAGCAAAGGGCAGGAGTGAAAGGGGAAGCAGTGGGAGATGGGGAGGCAAAGAAAATGGCCAGCATGTTCAGGGTTCTGCTTAATATTTTCTTAATGTCATCCCCTCCAAGACACTTTCTTGGGTCACCAGCCTACAGCAGTGATGTCCTCACACAGTCAAATTCATACTTTATCATGTCACATCATTAGAATTGGCCAAAACCCAGCAGAGTTCTTGATGTGCTCTATACATTCCTAGAAACATCTGGTTTTAAAAAACAAACAAAAACAAAACCTAAAATATTCAGACTTTCCTGAAGAAGGCATAATCATTACCTACGGACAGTGTATTTTTCACATGCTAAGTATAAGCAATAAGAAAAAACTTAGACAGGAAATGAAACAATGGCTTTTCTGTGAGGATATTCAGAAGAGCTGCGGGACCTCTAACACAGTGAGGACCAGGGTGGGAATTTGCCCGAAAATAAATCACGATTCTCAGTGTAGGGAATTTCCTCAAGAAGTTACAGCCAAACACTGCTCTGCATGGCCAGGATACTTTTTACTATTGTTGGAACTATTGGTGGTCTCCTCCACCCACAGCAATCTGAGGTTTTGAACACCCTTCCTTTTCCAGAGAGACTCTTCTAATTCTTTGCCCTGAAAATTTCCACAGAGGCCTGCACAGGCCAGTTGATACCTGCATCAGTGACATTGGAGTCAGTTACAACCACAGAGGGCTCTGAAGGGTTGTTCTTGCAGATGGAGATTTTCTGGGTTTTGACCCTGTTTGCTGGCCTCCTCTCGATCAAGGGCAACGAGGCAGTGCCTGGTGCATTCAAGAAGCACGGCTGTCGGGAAGCTGCACCCTCTACGTAAGCGTCAAAGAGAACATGGACGTTCTCTTCCAGTAGCAGGTAAACAAAATAAGAAACCTCAGTTTTGAATGTGACCTAGAAATCCTGAGGAAAATTGTCATAAAAAACTAGACATTTTTCTTGAGAATAGATTGCATAAATTTGCAATCTGAAGTATAATGAGAAGTCTGACACCATTGTTTCACGTTTGACTGCTGACAGCTTTTAAGCCTTACCTTTCTGTCTTGCTCTGTGCTCTGCATCTGGATGGCTGATGGGAAAGCCTGGCTGTTGCCTTTCTTCACACATCAGGGAGATTAGAACTATGAGCCCCTTCTCATGCATGGGAGCCTTCATTCAGGCCTCACCTCCCACTCTCAGTTAAAACCCACGCCCCTCTCCGATCTGCGCTCTCTCAAGCCATTTAGGACCTAGTTAAGAAGCTCTCCTGCTCTCCTCAGAGACCTCAATGCTGTCAGTAATACACCTTCTCATTCTCTAGGTTTGTATGTGTGGTGTCATCGGTCATTAGATATGAAGCAAATTTTGCTTTTGAAGAGTGACCACAACATAAAGGAAACCTTCCTCCATTTCTGTTTCCAATTACTGAAGAAGTCATACTGGTTGCCTGCAATCTTCAAACCTCTCATTTTACTAATAGGCGTAACTATCATTATTCACATCTGAATCCCTGCTCCAGCCTACCTTCTGTTCTTTACTGGTTCCTTAAAGTCTTAAGGAACACCTTAAACTCTTGTTTACTATACTAGGTTCAACTAGTGTGACTGTGGACAGAGTAGAGTGGTCACAAAAAGGGTCTAAAAATACTTAAAAATATTTAAAGTGAGGAAAATTAAGTGTATGTGCCTAAAACCAATGGATTTTATTCAATGTGTAGTTGTAGATATAGTAAGGATGTGTAGTCTTAATAGGTGAGTTTGCAAACTTACATACAAATATCTTCCCAGAACTAGCTTTCCTAATTGTAATTTCTTGCCTCTTCTAATTTGAACCATGTAAGGCCCTGCTCATACACGGCTAATAGATATTGATGCATATTACCTGGCATTGCTCAAAACTTTATTCTCCATGTCCAGTGATCTTATGTTACCCATATTTTAGTACCAGGTTGAGTATGATAAACTTTATTTAATATTAAGAATGTTATATATTCTCAAATAATTAGATAATCTTTTGTGATTTATTTCAAATAATTCTATTCACTGAAAAAAATGTTCAGTGTAATTTCAATTTATTTCAAAGTCTCTTTAGGTTTTACCCATCTAGAAAGAAAATTATAAACTAAAGAAATTATGGATCTCATAGCAACAAAGTTTTGCTTTTTTTTTTTCTTTAAGGAATTTTGCAAATAAATGGAGTAAAAGTCTACCATATGGGATAAAGAAACTAATTAGTTTGGCCCAGTCAATGTATTGAGACAAGTATATAAAAATGGAGAGAGAAGGAAAAGTGGTGGTATGATGCAATTCATTCCTTTTAAGTGAAAAGCGGGTTTTTATTTTTAAAGTATGCCTTTGTCAAACAGCGAGTACAGTAAGCTATACACAAACCTCACTGGTTTCTCACCTCATCACTCTCTCCACAACAAGCCTTCATTGCAGATTTCTTTTAGATATGAACATTTCCAGTTAATTTGGCTGTACCCCATGGCCCTTATCTGACCCAAAAAAGCCTTTGTGCACTTATAATTTCAAAGACAGCATACGTTTGTATAGAAAGCCAGACCAGCCTAAATCTAGTAACAGGTTGTTAAGATTTAACAAGGAAAAGTAAGGGACTCATTAGGAGGTTAAAATGGGTTGGCTGGGAGGAGATGGAATTCATAGTTTAAAGAGATTGAAAATAGCCATGTTAAAAATCTTTTTAACAATCAGGTTTAAAAATAGACTTCATGAAAATGTTTAATAAAGTAATAAGTATTAGTATTACTGTAGAAGCAAAAATAAAAATCCAAATCATTAATTGTATTCTCTAAAAGAGAAACTAACGTAAGATCATTTTACACATTAGTTAATGCATATTCCCCCACATTTAGATATCTATGTGAAAGTCTATGTACACGTTCAAGGAAAATAATTGATTGTTTGTGTCATGGAAATAAAACATTTAAATAAAATGTATAAAAATGATAATGAAGAATATTGCCAATGTTATCTTGTCTACCTCTTTAAAAATGAAAGTGAATATAGTTTTTTGGAGGACCATGAAAAATAAAATTCAAAGAAGTTAAATGAACTTTCCCAGCCAAGAACACACCATGCTCATGGCTGGGAAAGTTTTCATTTAACTTCTTTGAACTTTATTCTTCATGGTTCTCCAAAAAGCTAGATTCATTGTTGATACTATGTAAAATTCCCTCCAGATTTAATGCAATTCCATCAAAATACCAATGTCATAACTTTGAAGAACTTGAAAACACAGTGCTTCATTTCATATGGAACCAAAAAAACTCTGAATAGCCAATGAAATTATAAGAAATAAAAACGAATCACGAGGCATCATGTTCTCAGACTTCAGGCTATACCACAAGTCTACAGTGATCAAAATCGCATGATACTGGCGCAGATCTATGGATTCGCATAGAGAACCTAGAGATGAACCCAGCCACATGTTGCCATCTGATCTTTGATAAAACAAGCAAAAGCACACACAACAGGAAAAGATCCCTGTTTAATAAATGGTGCAAACTGGAGAACTGGTTATTCACATGTAGAAGACTGAAACTGGACTGGTACCTCTCACTAATTACAAAAATTGACTTTGGCTGAAACACTAAAAATTCTAGAAGAAAGTATGGAAAGAACTCTTAACAACATTGGCCTGGGAAAAGATTTTATGAAGAAGAACTCTCCCCACTTTGCTATTGCAGCAACACCAAAAAAAATGAATGGGACATGATCAAACTAAAAAGCTTCTGCACAGCTACAGGTACAACAACTAAAGCAAACAGACATCCTTCACAATGGAAAAAGGTATTTGAGTGCTATGAATCTTATGGGCTGGAAACTAGAACCTACAAAGGACTCAGACCTAACAAGAAAAGAGAAAACAATCCCATTAATAAGTAGGTGAGAGACAGGAACAGAACCTTCTCTGAAGGAGACAGATAAATGACCAACAAACACATGAAAAAATGCACATCATCCCTAATCATCAGAAAAATACAAATTAAAGCCTCCTTGAGATATCACCTAAACCCAGTGAGAACAGTCCATACCACAAAGTCCCCAACCTGCAGATGCTGGTGTGGATGTGGAGAGAAGCAAACACTTTTACACTGCTGGTGAGATTGCAAACTCATAAGCCTCTGTGGAAAGAAGTATAGAGAATACTTAAAGAGATAAAAGTCAACCTTCCATTTGATCCCACAAACCCATTACTAGGTATCTACCCAGAAGAAAAAAAAATCATTTTACTATAAGGACATTTGCACTAGAATATTCATCTCAGCTCAATTTACAATTGCCAAGATGTGGAATCAAGCCAAGGTCCCTCTACACATGAAAGGCTTAATAGCTTGTGGTGTATTTATACCATGAAATACTACAGAGCCACAAAAAGGATGGAGACGTTACCTCTTTTGTATTTCCCTGGATGGAGTTAAAGAACATTCTTCGTAGTCAAGTTTCACAAGAATGGAATAGCAAGTATCCTAGGTACTTATCACTAACATGAAACCAATAAACAACTATATTTCACATAATTGTGTGAGAAACATAATTAAATTCAGGAGACATAGGGGAGAGAAAAAGACAGGGGGGATTGGTAAGGTCTCCCATGTGGTGCACAGTGTAAGAGTTTACAGCACACCCCTGGATTAAGGGATCTATTTTAGGATTAGTAGACATAAAATTAAATATGATTATTAGACTTAGCTCTCATCTTTCATAATGAGGAACATATAGTCTCTCTCCTTTCCCCCTTCCCTTCTCTCTCTCCTCCCGTTTCTTTCACTTTCTCTGTCTCTTTTCTCCTTCTCCTTCACCTCCTTTTTAATCACTCCACAACACACATACTTCCTCTTCCTACTTCTTTGCCAGATAAATCAGAATGTTATATTTTTATTTTTATTTGTCTCATCTTTATACAGACAGCCACCCTTCTGATCTGTATTAACAGGAAAGAAAATCTCTCCAAAATGACATTACGTAACAAGCAAGAATGTAGCACTACATTAGTTTTTCAAGACTGGATAAAACAACTTTAGGCTAAATGTGGACATCAGCAGTTTTGAAACCTAATCTGATGCATCTGGCACTCCTTATTGTCTTAGAAGTTTCATCAGTGAATGCCTAAAATCTTTCTCCTGGCAGCAAAAGTCTCCAATGAGTTTTTTATATGATTTGCTAAAAAATGCCTGGTTTCAGAAGTTACTCCTTTCAATCCCCAGGGAAGTGTGTCTGCTGGAGTAACTCTGCCTCTGCTACCTGCGAGATGACTTTTGGAAATCTTATACAGGAGCAATATTTAAATTAAAGAGGACAGTTTGAAAACCTGTTTTTACTTTGTGCATAGTAAGAGTTCAAATTCCCTCAGCTTTGTTAGCTGATGACTGCTTCTGTTTTGTTTTATTTTTAAAACTATTTTAAAATTAGGGATGGGTAAGGTAAAATGGGCACCCCCTTTTGGAAGCAATAAAGCATTCCTTTTACCATAATTATTATTAAGGTATCTGCAAAGCTCATCTGCAAATACCCATGATCCTTCAATGCACATTATTATTTATGAATTGATGAAAGTTTAACTCAGAAAAGCTTACTGTGGATCAAACAGATAGACTAGGAGATGCCTGAAACTCTTTACCGTTGCTTGGGATGTGTGAATTTTGAAGAGACCTATGAAATTGGATTGGCCTTTTAGGTTTTTTGATCCATATCTGTGTTTCATACTGCATCTATTTTTACATGGCATATATATTAAACTAGTTCCTTATAATACCCTTTTGTTGAGAGTTCCAACACATTTTTTCAGTAATCTTTCCACTCCAATAATAATATTCTACAAACTACAAAGTTTAGCTGACTCATTTCCTTTTAATATTTCAGCCCTACCCAGATATTCCTGGACAGAATCTTATGTCATTTTAGCCTCTAGTAGGAGATTATAAAGCTTCAAGCGTTCTTTACCCTTCCTAAAATCAATGTAATTCTCATGAAATATTTCTTTCAAAAACTTTACACCAGTGGTTCTCAAAATTTCTGTGCATCAGAGTTATCTGAAGAGCTTATTTAAAATGCACAGATTTCTAGGCCCCCGTCCCCAGAGCTTCTGATTCAGCTTGTCATCCAAGATTTTATATTTCTAAAAATTCCCAGGTGATCTTGTGGCTGCTATGCCAGGAACCATAGTTTAAGAACCATTGATTTGCATGATTTTTTTCTGATAATTGATTATACTAATTAGTGCATAAGGAATACCATTTTCTTTATCCTCCCCCCAACACTGGATGGCCATTCCACCTCGATGCAGTTGTATCTTTATGGAGTTTTACTTGTTACTGACACCAGGGACATCCCTGCATACCTCAGACTGTTTTGTGAAACTCAGTTATATCTCCACCAAGTTCTATCCCCAATATTCCAAGATATTTTCTAGAATGCAGAGCTTGAGAACATTCTACAAACACTGGATTTTTTGTTTATAATTGGCCAAAGAGATGTGCTCCAGGGATGTTTTAAAAGCAAAAAGTTACAAAATACTATTATTTTCTGAAGGCCTTTGTGTAAAAGTTTGTAGGCACTGGCAGATAGCAGACGTGAACTTTTGCCTTTTGTTTTTGGATCCCTTCCACATGTGCTTTGAACTGTAGGCAGCTCAAACCATTAATGTAGCTTCTTTGTGATCTTTGCACTTTCAAAAGCATTGAAGACAGACCTCCTGACCTTTGCTCGAAGGATTCCCAAGGTTGGGTATGTTGCTATTAATTTTGTTCTAAATTTATTCATACTTGAACCCCTAGGTGACTAATGCTTTACTGAGCAAAACCAGAATGAAACAGAAGGCAGCACTTCTTGGTGAAAGATGTTATGTAAGAGATGATTGGGGTTTTTTGTTTGTTTGTTTGCAGTTTTTGACCAGGGCTGGGTTTGAACCCGCCACCTCTGGTATATGAGGCCAGCGCCCTACTCCTTGAGCCACAGGTACCACCCAAGAGACAATTCTTATGTAGTTTTTCTATTTCTTTCCATGGCTGCAGAGAATATAAAATAATGAGATCTTAAAATTTTACAGAAGTAAGATCAGACTTATCCCTGTGGTGAAATTCCTTTATAAATTTAGCAGACTCTTGAAGATCTTCTTAGATTATTCCAGAAATGAGGATTAATATTGCCTGAATATTTTGGAAATTAGAAGCTGTATATATTACCCTTGTGTATATAAAATGTGTTTTCCAAGTGGTTTGGGAAAAAAGTGTTTGTAGCATCCCAGTATCTTCTTTAAAAATTTAGAAACAAAAACAAAAAAACAAAAAGTAAGAGCCTTCTACCCTTCAATAGTTAGTTAACCAAGTTGGAGAAATGCTTAATCTCTCTCATTTTGGAGCGTTTCATTGCATGTAAATGCAATCTCTGAAAACTCCTTTGGCGCCATATTAGTCAGTGTTCTCCAGAGAAACAAAACTAATAGGAGATATCTATATCTATATCATCTCTATCTATCTAATCTATTATAAGGAATTGACTCACACAATTATGGATGCTGAGAAGTTCCAGGATCTACAATCAGCAAGTTGGAGACCCAAGAGAGGCAATGGTTGAGTTCCAAGCTAGCATGCATGAGACCCCAGAAAACCAATGTTTCAGGCTAAGTCTGAAGGCCAAGAAAGACCAATGTCCAGGTCCAAGAGTCAGGAAGTTGGAGTTTTGGGTTCATTCAATTTGGAGGAGACCTACCCACATTAGGGAGGACAATTTGCTTTACTTGGTTTATGGCTTCAACCGTTAATCTTATCCTGAAACACTCTCATAGACATACCTAGAATAATGTTTGGCCAGGTGTCTGGGTACCCCACGGCCCAGTCAAGTTGACCCATAAAGTTAACTGTCACAAGTACGTATGCTAGAGAATTTACCCAACTTAGATGCCCCAAGAATCCTTCTTTTATGTAATACCCACTAATGTTTCCCAGATGTATTATTATTTAACAAATGCCCTTGTATAAAATTTTGGTCCCAAAAGAAAAAAATAAAAGTGTTACTATGGATAAGCAAGGAGGATCAAGCAATAAATGTTCCTGAGCTAATCAAAAGAAATTCTGAAGATATAATCACTGAGAATCCCAATAATAAAGTCATGATAATGACGTGAAAACTATCATCTTAGTTCTGTTTATTAATACATTATAATAAGCAATAAAGAGATGTTTTATTAAAATTCTTTAAAATTTTTATCATTTATCTCTGGATGATAAATTATTAGAGTACCTGCTAAAGGCCTTGTGCTAATCTCATGATTTGAAGTATGAGGTTAAAACTAGATTTGTATCCCACAGTGAGATGGAAAGGCAGAACTAGAGAACTTCAAAGAAAAATAATCAGTACTTTCTATGGAAGAGAAAGGAGAGAGTTCAGTATTTGAGACAAAATAAGAAAAGGAATAAAATAGCCAAAAATAAGATTCCAAAACATCATTCCAATTTTTTATATGAGGAAAGAGATCTGAATATTCCAACAAATCCTCATTATGGTTCCATTTTTAGTGACACATGAATTCTTTAAGATTTTTTTCAGCTTTTCTCCTCACCAGTAATTTTCCTGCTAGAAATTTTACTCCAACTATAACAACAATCAATAGTGAGTTGGACTGGAGTGAGTATGTGATTATGGGATTTCCCTATACAACTCAAAATGGTTTTTAACTCTTTATCCTAAAATAAGATACAGTTTCAAGAAAATCTGTTTCAAAAGTTAAAATTCATAGCATAAATCCTTAATCTTCAATTAAATCTCCTAAACTTTAAACTTCATTTCTCATATCTCACTATCATCTCATTTTTTGTCCCAATTTCAGAAATTATAAATAAATTTGTAAATCAACTTGGCAGACAATTTGCTTATTCAAGGATATATTAACACAAAAACAACTAAAAACTTTAAAGGCCTTTCATGAAAGATCTGTCTGACTCTGCATGATAAAATACATATTAAGACAGAGTCACTTTTCTGCTGAATTCAGGGGATTAAAATAAAGGGAGATGGGCAATCCATAAGGTGGTTAGAACCTGAAAGCAATAGTTACATTATCATAACTTAAAAATAAGACTCTCCCTTCTGAGTCTTATTCCTCTTTGGAATTCATTAAATTGGAAAGCTATAACTAAAAGGCAGAAAAACATGCTTTTAGCAAGCAGTTGGACAGTTTGTCTCTACTGAGACCTCTCTAGGTACAAAATAAATGTTGTAAATTAGAAAAGACAGAGTATATATTAGCTGGAATGAAAGGTTTATGGCAGATATGTCAAGATCATATAAATATTCTTCATTTTCTTATTCAGTTAAGTTGTCAATAAGGACTCATTAGACTCCTACTGTGTATTCCAGACTAAGAGCAGCCCTGTGCATTGCTCAAGTTCATAAAGCAAATGTTTGGAAACACTTCATGCTCCTTTGTTTACACTTTTGCATATTTTCCCCCAAGGACATAAGATACACAGTCTGTGCACCAATAGCCAAGAATTCCCACAATGCAGAAGTTCTTTTGTCTCACATGCCCCCAAATCATTCTATCTCTACCTTGAAATACTCTGTCCATTGTTACTATTTTCATCTTTCAGTCATCTGTTTAATAAAGATGTTTATTAAACAGTTTAGTGAGAACTGACAATAGTCAGGATATTAAGTAAATAATAAAAAAGTAGCAATGGTAAAGGAACTATCTCTACCATCAATAAAACAGAAAATTTAGACAACTACAGTGTGATGAGTACTTAGAAAAGAAGTAAGCATGAATTAGTGAGAGAGTGAGCGAGGTCAGGGAACATATCTTAGAAAAGGTATTTCCTGAGCTGTCTTTTGAAATAGGCATTAAGTAAAGGAAAAAAGAATAGAATGAATGAAAATCAGACATTGGTAAAACACTGTAAGAGCCTACGCAAGTGGAAGCAAAGATCAGGAGGCTTCTGCTGCAACTCCTACCAGTCACCTACCCCTAGCACCTCAGCCCCACAGAGGAGGTGACCAGACATGGAATGTGGAGCCTCATATCCACACTCCCCATATCTGCTGTGGCATTCTTGCCAGTTGCCACAGCAGAAGAAAGATATCCTCAGACTCACTCCCATGTTCAAAGTCTTATGCAAGCATCTTTCATCTTTTGGATTGATAGAACCCAAATCCTACCAAACAACCTACATACAAAGGAGTAAAGGTAATATAAATTTATACCTTTAATCTCTGAAATCCAGGCAAAATACAAGTAACAGATTGGAAATAGATGCTGTGCTCCTCATGGACTGCACTGTCCAATGTGGTATCCACTAGCTACATGTGGGTATTGAATGCTTAAAACTTTGCTACTATGAATTAAGATATGCTTCAAGTATAAAATATACACCAGAATCTAAATAATGTTTTAAAAAAGGAATTAACAATATTGTATACATTATTTTTATTTATTGCATATTAAAATGGTAGTATTTGGATATATGTTGCTGCCAGCCAGCCCTCCTGATTGATGACGCAGAGATAGCACCGCAGACAAAATGATTTGTCTGAAAGGGAATGGCTGGTGCTCTTTCAGGCATTCAGCAAAAGCCCATCTTTACTAAGATTCTTATATACCCCAAATAATCAGATAACAATATCCAAGAATAAAGAACACAGAACGTAACAAAAACTGTCATAACAATTCTTTCTTAGCTTTAATGCAGTAAAACAAGTACACACTTTTTTAAACTAAGAATATCCTGTTTGGAGATTAACAACAATGGGAATAAACCACAAAGTCGCTGGGTTGTCTGTTCTGTTTTCTTGCTTCCCTATATGATTAACTGAAAGCTATTGTGTAAGTTACAGTAAGGGGACAAAGTGCAACAGCCCACAGCCCTGAGCAATTAACCAATTCCCAGCTTCAACTTGGCGGGGCCCTCAAGCACATTCTTTCCTTTAGGGCATAACTGCCTGCTTTTTCAGCTAGGCTGCTTCAGTGGCTGGGGGAGATTTTTTCCCCCCAAAGTCACTTCTAGCCCAAGTACTTAAAATGTCCCTTCGCAGGGCCTCATACCTCAAAGAGCATAAATGAAACCAGTTAGCTTTACACAGGTGCAGGAGACTGCTCCACTTCAGATATATCAGTTCATATAAAGTATTATTAACATTAATTTCACCAGTTTTTTAAAATGCATCCATTAAAAATTTAAAACTACATATGTGGCTTACATTACATGTCTGTTAGGCAGCACTATGTTAACCATTTCCAGGCATTATGGTTGACTAATAGATGAAATACAGCAGCAATCTGCACTGGGTTAAAATTGACCAGTTGATTAGAAACCATGAAAAATGCACTATTGATATTTGCTTAAGCATATACTTTATATTCAAATACAAAAAATAAGTGCTTTGAGAGGAATAAGTGGAGAGAAATATTTCTTTAAAAAGTCTAGAAATTTTTTTTCTAAATTTCCTGTCTTAAATGCAAATTCTCTTAAATTTCCATTTAAAACACTCTCACAAAATTAAGCCTAAATTTGAAACAATTTGCAACATTTTTACTTCAAACACCACATGTTTATTACTTTCCAAATAAGAGGTTATAACATTTTCTCATTTAATCTTACCTTTCTGCTTTAATATGTCTTCTAAATTTTTTTAAGGCAAGTATGAAATAAAATTTATCGAGAAAGAGGAAGATAGGTTTATAGAGTTAAGAGCAAGATTAGGCTTACAAAGCAAGATACATTCGCCATACACAGTGAACTAGCCCCCGTTGTCACAACAAAGATAAGGCTTGTCTTCTCACTTTGGAATTTTACCTGTGTCCAAAGAAAAACCTTTCAGTTTTAATTTTGTTGTTAAATTATTTCATAATATTAAGAAGTTCGCCAGCTCATCTTTTCCAAGAATAATAGTTCATTGGCTACAGTATTTAATTATGACTCAGATATTGTATTACTAATGCCAATTTGTTTACCCCATCCGAATGATTTTGTGTAAAGTGATTCTTCACTGGTGTTGGGGGTGGAAGAGGCAGACCTTACTGTAAGTGCTCTGCTTACAGCCCCTAGGCACTCACCACTTAGTATTTGAACCTGTGACTCTTCATACAGAGGCTTTTTCTCAATAAGGGGCAGACCAATAGTTTAAGGGAGGTAACTGCCTCCCAACCCTGGCACCTTTTGCCATTGAAAAATGAGATTTAAAAGTCAAACACCCCAGCTTCCTCTTCCCTTGAGTGGGATGACTCCAAAAACTGTTCTACATTGTCTTCCAGTAACCCTCAATAGCTCTATGTCTCATTTACCCATAGACAAGGCATCTCATAAATAAACACTATCAGGAATTCTTTTTCTTCTTTGTCTGATCCCCCCTCTCCAGCCCAGTTTCCAAATCTAAGTTAGCTCTCAAATAAACTATTCACATTTATATTGCTTAAAACAGAAAATTAAGGGCAAGAAACAGAACTAAGGATTTTTCCATGCATCTATTCTAAAGAATTACATACATAAGGGAACTAGAGGGGTGCCAGAAATTTTCTCTTATATGTAATAATAAATAGCAGAAAAAATGCTATGGTGAATGTGAAACCCAAATAAGGAGATTTACCTTGTCTTCAGCCATACTAAGAGATAAAAAGATATTAAACTGTTCCAATACTTGCCTCTTTAATATTTTCTCTTCGGTTTCAATACATATTTTTTTTAACAGAGTTTAATTTTTGTCACTCTGGGTAGAGTGCTATGGCATCATAGCTCACAGCAATCTCAAACTCTTGGGTTCAAGCAATCCTCTTGCTGGCTTCAAGAATTTTATTAAAAACTATCTATAAATTGCTCATTTTTAATGTAATATCTAATTATTTTATACTATAAAAATATATAATGTATGGTATTTCCTATATTTATTTTATGTATTAATCATTTATCATCAATTTTACCTTATCTCATTTTAGTTAAAAGTGTCTTATATTTAATTAAAATGTTAAAATTGGTTAAGGTATTCATTCTTATATTTATAAAAGTATCAAGGTTATGAATTTTTTGAGAAATCAACATTCTGTAAATTTGAATTGGATTCTTTTAATTATGTTGAAGAAATTTTATTACCTCCTTTTATTTTCAAGGTAACTTTAAACTCTATAAGTTGGAAATTCTTCATTTTTATCTAATATTTATGATTATTTTTAACACATAATTGATTACCTTAATCAATTTAACTAATTTTATTATATTTTCATCAAAAAATATAACCCTAAAAATGTTGTCTTATTGTCTTTATTGATAAAGATTATCAATTTAAATATTAAGTGGATACATGAATAGAAAGTATATTCTACATCAGCAAAGTGTGCAATGTGATAAATTTTATTTCATTGGTATTCAAATTACCCTTTTTTTGCCTTTTGTTGACTAGTTGCTCTGGTACACTTACAATAATGCGTAATATTTTCTAATTAAAATTCTATTGATATAACTTTCTGAGGCTTTTTTAATAATACTTTTCTTCCTACTTTGCTTTTTTAAAAAAAATTAATAACAAATGTTCACTTAAAATTGTAATTTTAGTCCTTTTTGGGTTAAATTCTCCACTTTTTAAAATTAATATAAAAATTCCCTTTTGAGTTCAATTTATATATAGCTTTCTTTCTAGTACTTAAAATAATTTTAATTTTTGATGCTTCTTGTTAGTAGATAACTGTATTCTTTATTAATGCAGTATTAGATTGTTAATGTTCAAAATAATTTTGAACATTTTCCACTATTATAAAATTTACTAAACTTGATGAGTATATGTTTAGCCTATCCTTGATCTAGGTTTTAAAATACTTTGTGCTTTCAAGTTTCTTCACAAAATTTGTATAAAGAGCGATGCCTGTGGCTGAAAGGAGTAGGGCACTGGCCCCATATACCGGAGGTGGTGGGTTCAAACACAGCCCTGGCCAAAAAAAAAAAAAAAAAAAACACACAAAAATAAATAAATAAATAAATAAAAATTTGTAAAAAGATTTAGCTAATGAAATTACTGTTATTTTTTTCTTTATTTCAAATTAATATTAGGGCACAGATTTTTAGTTTACATAGTTCTGGCTTCCAGGGTAAAGTTCCAGTTGTAGAAGAACCCTCACCCAGAGGGCCTATCCTACACCTTTACAATGTGCATGTAGGTGAGGTCCCGCCACATTCCCTTCCTCCTTCTGCCAATCTCTTCCTCCCCACTTTCCCTTCCTCTTCCTCTCCCTGCCCCTGTACTAGACTATATTTGTGTTTCATTGTTCATATGAGCATGTAATTGTTTATATATTGGTTTCATGTTATTATTGAGTACATTGGATATTTATTTTTCCATTCTTGAGATACTTTACTAAGAAGAATATGTTTCAGCTTTATCCAGGTAAATGTAAAAGATGTAAAGCCTCATCTTTTTAACAGCTAAAAAGTATTCAAATGTATAAATATACCATTCATGGATTGATGGGCGTTTAGGTTGCTTCCATGATTTGGCAATTATGAATAGAACTGCAAAATACATTCTGGTGCAAATGTCTTTCTGGTAAAATGATTTTTGTTCTTCTGGGTAGATATCTAGTCAGGGGATTGCAGGATCAAATAGAAGTTCTACTTTTAGTTCTTTGAAGATTCTCCATACTTCCTTCCAGAAAGGCTGTATTAGCTTTTGTTTGTTTTGTTGTTGTTGTTGTTGTTGTTGTTGTTGTTGTTGTTTTGACAGACTCTCACTCTGTCACTCTGGTTAGAATGCCATGGCATCATAGCTCAGAGCAACCTCAAACTCTTGGGCTCAAGGCATCCTTTTGCCTCAGCCTCCCAAGTAGCTAGGACTATAGGTGTGTACCACTATGGCCAGGTAATTTCTCTATTTTTTTAGTGGAAATGGGTTTCTCTTTTTCTCAGGCTGGTCTTGAGCTTCTGAACTCAAGCAATTCATCCGCCTCAGCTTCCTAAGGCTAGGATTATAGCTGTGAGCCACGGTGCCTAGCCTATTAATGTAAATATTTATTTTCTATTGTGCATAGCATAAGATATATAGCCCTTTGTTTTCCTTACATTTCTGTATTTCCTTCATGATTGTTCTTTCAACTTTTAAAGGTCTTTTACAATTTATTTATATTTTGCATTCTTTAATTTTCTTAGTTACTAATACAGTTATTTAGATTCATCAATTTTATCCTCTTTCCTCCTAAGGAATAATACTTTTTCAATACCAGTCATTATAGACTTTAATATAACCTGCTGGTTTCTACTTTAACTCTTGTTGTTGGGAATTTTTTCTTTATTTTGAATTCTTTTTTAAAAGCAATTATTGTAGAAGTATTACTGAAATAGTGTATTTTCTTAAATGTTATGGATTTAAAAGTGTATGAATTTTTTTATGTGTGTATATCCTCCTAAAAAGGCATAAAATTTAACTTTGTTTCTAAATAATTATATAGACAGATAGTGCTCCACAATTTTCTGCCATTTATTATTGAGGATATAATTATATTACATTTATATACTATATACCTTTTACTTAGAATTCTTGTATAATTTATTTCTTGCAGTAAGGTAATTTTCCAGGACATCTTTTGGCACCATCTTTATTCATTTTATTTGCACATAAATACTGACTCCTCTAAATCACCTATCTCATATCCTATTTTAAAATTTGACAAATCTCCTCCTGCTACTCTTTAGTAGTTATTTCTGATCTATTTGCCCATTATTTGGGGAAATGATTACTCTTTGTAGTGTGAAAATTGATGGTTTGCCTTCAATGCCTGCTGTCTCTGTGTTGTTTCTTTTATTCCCATCAACTGAAGTCTTAGTTCATGCTCTATCCTCATTCTACTAATCCATTCTGTTTTCTCTAATGTGAAGCCTGCTTTGTGGTCACTCTGGTAAAGCTTTCATTCTGTGCATTCAGTTCCATGTTTCTCTCCTTTGTCATCTAGATATGATTTCTTCTTAACTAAAAAAAAACCTTATTAATGTACATAATGTCCTTTTACAGACCAGAAACCATTTCCTTAGAACCCCTTGGTTTATAAAAAAGTACCTATTTTCTGAGGGTTTTCCTCTTTGCTCATGTACATTATTTTCATAGAGCAGATTATACAATTTACTGATTTTTTTACAATGATTTAATATTCTCTTGCTGTCATTTTGATGTTTTCAGCCACCTCCAAAGTTTCCATATTCATCGTGAAGAAGAGAAGAAGAGAAGTGAGGGTAATATTATCTTCTTAATTTTTGAATTTTTGACCTTCTGCCTGAGTATTGGCAGATGGCTCCTTCCCAGACCTAAAGGCCCACTTCTGTGTGTTAGACACCCCAGGGTTTGACTCTTGGCTGTCATTCAACAAATGCCAAGTCCAGTTGTACAACCAGTTCTCATTTAAAACCCTTGGGCATTTGACAAGAGGCCCAAAAGCTGACAAGAAATCAAACAGAAGTTGTTAAGAGAAGATTTACATGATTGAAATTTGACTGAACTATAAAGGATTAGGTTACATAGGCAAATAGGCCTTTTTTCTTTGTGTATTAGAAAAGTCAGTATGACATTAACCAAGAGAGTGTTAAAAAACCCTATCAATTATTAAAGGACAAATTTATAGTCATTGGTTAATTATTGCGCTTGAGACATCTGTTTGGGAGACATCAGCGAATTAAAGTACTAGGCTTCTAAGATAAGTGAATTAAAATACTACATATATTTTTATCGGAATATGTACTATGCCTTTTTTTTCTGTTCAAATTAACCTTACAACCTTTTCTTACAGAATTTTGCTTCTCTTCCATGGTTTATAAAAGTTCAATGTCATATATGTAAAACCATGTAAAATATAAGCCACTAAAAATGAGAAAGTAAAAATCAGTTACCAATGTCTCAGATTATTTTACTTTTTGAAGATAAGATGTACAAGGTAAAAAAAAAGAGAGAGGAGTTAAAAAGCAAACAAAAGATCCAAAATCTTTATCTTTAGTTTCAACCTGATAAAAAGGAAAGTATCAATTCAGGTTTGTAAGTGTAAGACTTGAAAAGGGAAAAGTAACCTGAAATTTTTCATTTGTTCTTTTGCTCAATTATTGTTTTGGAACTCATATGCATGTGTTATCTTTATCTTGAGGTTTGCCTACTTCTGAAACCTTCAGTTGTCTATTAAATATTTCCTATGTACTTATGATTCACATGAAATGCAGTTACAGGGAATAAGAAAATGTTTTCTGTTACCTAGCTAATGTCATGTAGATGTTCAAAAAACTGAAAACCTCTTGAATTCTGTAACTAAAGATAATCATGTAAGACTTATGTTAAAGCATTGTTTTGACTACTTGTGATAAGACATAGAGTTAGTAAACAATTACTACTTAATCATTATTAGAAATATTTTTACTCCAAACAATGCATGTAACTATATAATAAATGCAGTTTACCACATATTATTTCCTTAAAAGTAAAATGTTTGCAGCTGGGACCATTCAACTTCAGAAGGTTTTGAAATACAAATGACAAAAAAAGGTAAAGATTGAGAAAAGATGGTCAGCTGCTAGTGTCTCATAATCAAGTTTCTATTGAGTATAAACACAGCAGTTAATTCAGTCCAAATTAGCAAACACTTTAAAGAAAGTGAAAAGCAAATTTTCTTTTGCTGTGGGCAATATAAATTCTTTTTGCCTTTTTGCCTTTAACTAAAGTTATTTGGACTGCTTGCCTCTTTGGCAACATTGCCTTTCCTCAACTTCATAAAATTATCAACGAGGATAGCCTCTAAATGTAATTTCTACATGGATAACATTTTCCTAAAATTTAAATCTTCCAGTCTAAGGTAGAATAAATGATGAGAAGGAAACAAAACATTCTCCACACTATCATACCATTTGTTGGCCAATCATTTGCAATATAATTTTCTCTTTTCTTCCACCCAACCAGTACCTGTCTTTTGCACAATTGAGACCCATAGAGAATCACTGTTGGTAGAGTGATGTATCTAGGTAGATAAGCAGATATGCATACAGACACAAAAATGCAAATATAAACATAACACAACTTTAACTCGTCAAAGTACATCTTAGGTTAAAAATGCAAAATAATAGATATTTTTAAAATGTAGTAGGAAATAATTTCCATGCCATCTAAAAATAAAAATTCTTCAGTGAAGTAAATTTGGAGATGTTGATGTATTAGAGATAGGCAGGTGATGGGAATTCAAATTAAGCTATCTACTCGCTGTCGCACTAGCACAGCTCTAGCCTGTGTACTTACAACATATAAATTTACATTAACCTAGTTTCCTTTGTTAGATCATGGTGGACTGTCTCAAGTTTGTACCCCATTATGATAATCCAAATATACATTATAACATTCTACTGTCATCTGACATCATTGCCCATGTGGCTTAAGACCATATTTCCCAGAAAAATAAATAAATGAATAAATAGGAGTATTTTAAAAGGTATAAAAAAATTTTAGTGCAAAATTCATTTTTTAAACCTTAAACATTCTGCACCTCTTGCTATATAATGACCTCTTTAATTTGGCTTTCCTGCTGAGCATTCTAAATGCAGAGTAAACAATTATTGAAAAATAATGAAGTTCAGATTAAAAGGCCACAAACATAGCATAATTAACTATCTTAATAAAATCTTGGAAATAAGCACTGACCCAGATGCTAGAGAGCATAAGGTAAATCTAATGAAGACCCGAGGAAAATCAGGCACCAGCTCATGGGAAATGCAAAACTACCCTGCGTTTCTTCTCCCATTATCCTTGTTTAATCTTCTTCAGAATTAGCTCCCTAGAGTAATTTCCAGTATGTATTCTAAAGATAATTGCTCTTTTTTTTTTGCCCTAGACCTTATGATTGGAAGGTAGCTAGAAAAACAGCATTAACATTTAAAAATGTTGGGAAAGTATTTCAGATTATCTACATTTAAATGTTTTCATGCACTTTTAACAGTCTTAGTAAAACCATATATGAACTGAACTAGTCTATGGAATTCAATTTTCCTTGCAGAGTCCTTATCCAATACAGCAAATAACATTAGAGTTATAGTAGATACTTCATTTTATAGAATATTCTAAATTAATACTTCATTTTATCCATGTTAATAATGCAAAGCTAGGGAAAGACTTGGAGAGTATAATGTGTATTATAAATCCTCAATTTAATTTAAATGAATAAATAATTTAACTGTACAATGGCACATAATAATTTTATAGAACAATTTTAATAGCATGAAAAAACTCAATAAACTATAATCATGAACATCAAAGTCTCTTTTTCTATATATTTTCAAAATAAATAATTTAAATTTAAATTACCACTGAATTACTTGAAAAAAGCTTAATTTCGGAACAGTGCATAAGGCAATTTAAGCAGATAAGATCACTTGTTCCATTGTGGGAAGGGGAACAAGCCTAGATGGGAGCCCAGTATTGGGTTCTTACGCTTTTGGAAATTACTTAAGTGCCATTGGACTCATTTTCCTCTCCTAAATGAGGGTTTGAAATAGACAACTTGTGAGGCTTTTTCTAGCATTATAAATGTTTAAGTATTAAATGAAAATTTCCATACCACATATCTCAAATCGCAGATAACAAAACTCCTGCCAGATTCTTGGGGGAGATTTCAGAAAATTAACTCTCATACACCGCTTACAAAAATATTATTTACAAGACTATATTGAAGGATAATTCCTTTATATCTAGTAAATTAATATTATAAATATATATATATATTTAGGTATATTTTATGCATACATTGTAGATATATTATGTATAATTTTATATGTGCATAAATGTGTTGCACAATTAAGATAGTGTTAGACTAAATAAACCAACTTACTTACTAAAACTAGAATCTCTGAAATAGTAGAATTTACTGTATTTTTTTTTTTTTTTTTTAGTTTTTGAGACAGACTGTTACTCTGGTACCTAGGCTAAAGTGTGATGACATCAGCTTAGCTCACAGCAACCTCAAACTCCTGGCTTCAAGTGATCCTCCTAGCTCAGCATCCTAAGTAGCTGGGACGTCAGGTGGCCATCACAATGCCAGCTAATTTTTTGATATTTTAGTAGAGACAGGGTCTCACTGTGGGTTCAGGCTTATCTGGGTCTTGAACTCCTGAGCTCAAGTGATTTTTTTACTTCAACTTCCCAGAGTATAGGATTATAGATATGAGCCATATTAACAAAGAAAAATTTCCTAAATTTAAGAACATTTTCATAATTATCATTCTATAATTCAATTTCCTCATATGTAAAATATATATTCATATTCTTTACATAAAAATAAAACTCATAAATTACCTAGTTAGCTAGGCTATCTCAATAGGAGGCAGCAACTTGAAAGAAAAACAGAAATAGTTTTAGAGCCATCTAAAATTAAGAGCAATGATCTTAGATCTATCTATCCAGGTAAGTTTCATTCATTCTTTTATTTATCTTTAAAGATACACATGAACACAGGTAGTTAGTCTCTTATGTGACTAGCTTATGCCTGAGCATTCCTCACTGATAAATATTTATATATTTTAAATATATTCTATTGTTTTTTTTTATTTCAGATTTATAGGAGGGTACAAATAATTAGGTTACATTGTTTGCATTTGTAAAGTCAAGTCCAAGTTGTAGTTCTGACCTTCACCCAGGAAGTGTGACATTACCTGTATTGTATACATTAGATGGGAACTTACAAACTCCCCTCTCCCTTCCTCCTTCTTGAATTTGAGTTTTTCTATCATATGTGCACATTGTTAATCTACAAGTTTCAGTTTAGTATAGTGTACCTGGGATGCTTGATTTTCCAGTCTTGTGATACTTAGGAGAGTGTTCTCCAAATCCATCCAAGTTTTAACAAAGGATACAAAATCTCCATTTTTTTTTTATGGCCCACTAGTATAAACGTGATATACATATTCCTCATTTATGAATCCATTCTTCTGATGAAGTGCATTTGGGTTGTTTCCACATCTTTGCGATTGTAAATTAGGATGCTATAAACATTCGAGTGCAAATATCCTTTGATAAAATGACTTTTTTCTTTTGGATAAATACCTAGTAATAGAATTTCAGGATAAACTTTTAGTTCTTTGAGGACTTTCTATACTTCTTTACATAAAGGCTGTACTAGTTTGCAGTCCTACCACCAGTGTAGAAGTGTTCCCTTCCCTCTACACCCACACCAGCATATGTTTCCTTGGCACCTTGTGATGTGGGCCATTCTCACTGGGTTTGTGTGATGTCTCAAAGTCGTTTTGATTTGCATTTCTTTAATAATTAGAGATAATGAGCATTTTTTGAATTAAATCATAGCTGTGTACAATAATGCAATCATGGGGTACAATGTGCTGGTTCCATATACAGTCTGAAATATTTTCACCAAACTGGTTAACTTAGCCTTCACGGTATTTTCTTAGTTATTGTATTCAAACCCTTATACTCTACATTTAGTAAACTTCACCTGTCCTTCTAAGATGCCCCCAAGGTGTGTACCCATCCATCACCCTCCCTCCACCTTTCCTCCCCCTCCCTTCCTCTCTCTTGCCCCCTTCCCCATATTCTTGTACTGAGATTGGGTTATAGCCTTCGTATGAAAGCTATAACTTAGTTTCATATTAGGGCTGAGTACATTGGGCACTTTTTCTTCCATTTGTGGGCTACCTTGCTAAGAAGAATATTTTCCAGCGATAATGAGCATTTTGTTGGCCATTTGTTTATCCTCATGACTAAGATTCTTTTCATGTCTCTCAGCTAATTTTTCCTTGGAAAAGTGGTTATTTGTTTTATATGCAGCCAAAAAAAAGCCTGGATATCCAATACAATTCTATGAAATAAGAAAAAATCTGAAGGCATCACATTACTGGACTTCAGGTTATACTACAAATCCTTAGTGATCAAAACAGCATGGTATTCATGTAAAGATGGAGACATAGATCTACAGAGCAGCGAAGCTAGAGATGGAACTATGTTCATATCACAATCTTTGAAAAAGCAAACAAAAGCATACATGGGGGAAAAAAATCTCTATTTGGTAAAAGATGCTAGGAGAACTAGTTAGCTACATATAAAAGACTGAAACTAGACCCACACCTCTCACCACTTACAAAAATTAACTCATGATGTATAAAAAATTAAAACCTAAGACAAAAACTATAAAAACTCTAGAAGAAAGCATGGGTAAAACTCTTAATGATTTCAGCATTGGGAAAGAATTTATAAAGAATAAAACAAAGATAATTTCAGCAACAATAGACATAAATAAATGGGACTCGATCATAGTAACAAGTTTCTGAATAGCTAAGGACACAAATAACAAAGCAAAGAGACATCCTTCAGAGTCAGAAAAGATACTTGCATGTTACAAATGCAACAAAGGGTTAACAACCAGAATCTACAAACAATTCAAGCAAATCAACAAAAAGAACAAATAACCCATTAAAATATCATCTATTCTTAACCAATACTGGTGTAAGCAACTTTTTATCTTCTTGGGGAAGTTTAATTAGTTTAAACATAAATCAAGTTAAAAAGGAAATATATTAACAAACGATGCAGTTAAATAAATATTTCTATAATTCTGTGAAGACATGTAGGCATTTAAAGGCCTTCATTAAATGGGACATAAGATAAATCATAGACATCACCATATGGGAATAAATCTCCCCTTACCAAAAACCTGTGGTCTGAAGAAAGCCCTCCCACATTCTCTCTGCCAGCCACTCCTTCTGAATAACAGAGCAGTCATCCTCACTGGCTTCTTAGAGAAGGTAAGAAAGAGCTCATGAGACATGGAGCCCATTGGGAAAGGAGAAAAAGGGGGAGAGGTTCCATAAAGCTCCAAGTGCTGCTCTACCCCATTTGTTTATTAATATATATATGAATTATTGGAAGAATGAAGATGTCAAACAACATAGGAAAATTCACCTTAAAGAAAATAACCATTCTTTTTTTTTTCTATTTTTAACTTTTTACTCAGAAATTCAAAATTATGAATAAGTTGCAAAATAGAAATAATCAGAAAATAAATTACATACATATTCTTTACTGAGATTTACCTATTGTTAATATTTCACTTTGTTTACTTTTTTATTCTTTGTCCATCTACCTATCTATATATATATATATATGTTTTTATGGTATATTAGGCACAGTTTTTCTTGAATCATTTAAGAGTAATTTTCATAAACTATTGTCCTTTACCCCTGAACACTTCAATGTGTGTTTCCTAAAACTAAGGATATCACTTTGCTTTACTACACATCAAACTGTATTTATTTTCTACAATTTAAATGTCCTTTAACAACACCCATATAACAATCTGTACTAGATGTTACTTAACGCCTGGTTCCAACAATTATTGTCTACATGACTTGTACGAATGACTTAACTTTCTAGGCCTTAGCTTTCTCATTTTTTAAATCAGGATACTAATAGTTCCAACTTCAAGGGGTTTCTAGGAAAGACTAAACATTACGTAAATGTTGTTCAACCCAATTTAAATTGCAAGAATAAATACAGTTTTTACTGTGTTCTCAATTAACAATTCTTTGAGGTTTTCTATGGCTCTCATCTTGTCAGACTCTAAATCTGCCCTTTACTTTCATACCCCACATCCGTAGACATTACAAGAGAAAATACCCAAAATCCAGTATTCTGAGGTTCATTCTACTGCATTATGTTTCTGCCTCTGAATTCTGACAGTTTATTTGTACTCCCTTCTGGCATTCATCTCCATGTTTTTATAATGGCATGAAATGAATCCCGTGCCACTTTTTAAGTAACTCTGGCATAAAACTACATAAATTTGTTAAATATATGCATCACTCTAAATAAAGATTGAAATCATGAAGGCAGGAAGAAAGGAAGTCTAAGAGAGGCATTCTACAACCTTTTCTTTTTGATCTCTAACTTCTGTCAAAATATCAGTTGTCTTTCTCCCAAGTGTGGTACATGCTGCCAAAAGAAAAAAATATATATATGTCATTTATTTCATTTTCTGATTGTATCATTGCTATTATGCTATTATTGGTAGTATATATGGCATATACTACATATAATCTACTACTTAGTAAGTATTCAGGAGAGAAAGATGCTTTATTTATCATTAAATTTTTCTGAGGTAACTTCATTTAATATTTTTCAGACAAAGATGAGAAAGGAATAGACAACCTAAGGAATGAACCCACACAGAGAGTGCCCTTCAAATATAAGGACCGGTTATGCAGAATTCTCTAATGCAGGATATAAGTTGAGTTGTAAGAGAGTGAACAAAAGATTCCCACTTTATATGGCTAGAGTTACTGGTATTCCAGCATTTAGAAATACAAGTCATATATCATGTTTTATGAATAGACATTGTCCTTTCCATACAGTCAAGTCTAGAAAATATCTGGATGTAGATGGAGAATCCAATTAATATTCTTAGATTCATCACCACTATGAAAGATACTACAAAAGTTTTAAGATACACAAAAATTAAGAAACATAAAATTATTTTGATTAATAAATTTTATCCAAGTAATCACCATGACAGTCTATGTACTTTTGCATTCTTGTAAATCATTTCTGTGAAGACTCTTCTCACTCATTTTCCTCAAGTTCTGTAAGCTCACTTTTATTGGTGAACTGCTTCTTCATGGCTGGAGAACCTTCTCCCGTGTATGTAATTTTCTATTATAGGGGGCAGGAAATAATCACATGAGGCCAGGTCAGAACTATGGGATAGATGGATCATAAGTTTAACTTCTGTGGACTGCAGGAACTGAAAGGTGATGTTGGCTGTGTGGGCAGATGCATTGTGATGGTGCAAGATGGTCCTCCACACTCCTGTCCTTGGCTGCTGTTCTTGAAGTTTCCTGAAAACTTTTGATAAGCAAACTGTTGCATACCACAGAGAAGTTAACAGTCTTTTGTTCCTTCAGAAGAATAGCTGCAACATGGCCACTTCTGAAGAAGAAAGTTGCCACCATATTCTTTCCATCACTTTGGGACCGCTTGACTTTTACTGGTAGATTTTCATCAGGAAAAATCCACACTGTGGATTAATGCTTATTCTCTGGATCAAAATAATAAATTCAAGTTTCATCACTGGTAACAATGTCAGAAGCACACCTCAACTAGCTTCCGTTGAATCTGACCAGCATTTCTTCACACCATTCAACTCAGATGAGCTTCAGGATGAAACATGACTTGAAGATAATCATGTAGGATTTGGGACAGTGCCTTCAATACAATCTGTAGTGACACTTCAACATCCTTAAATATCACTGAATTGTATTCGTGAACCATTTTTTCCACAGTGGCAGTGTTTTCCTAAGTCACTGCAGTTCCCAGACACCCAGTCCTCTCCCCATGTTTCAGTGAAATTTAGCCTTTCCTAAACTCTGGAAACTACCAAAAAAATGTCATGTAGGAAGAAGTAAGTTCCCCAAAAGCCTATTGCAAATTCTCAAGTCTTTGACACTCATTTAACCCACTTTTAAAATCATAGAAAATAATCACACAAAAATGTTTTCTGCCAAGCTCCATTGCAGAGCCTGAATGAGTGCCACTTGGATGGAAACAAATGATGTCCTCCTAGCAACACCAACCAGCTGAGCAAGTTGAAACTGGCATCGCTGTGGACTGTGTTTCTTGGAAGTGAAATAATGGACCATAACACATCTGAAAATTTACACAGTAACCTTCATCTATATAAAATTTAGGAGTCTTCAGCATGTAAGTATAATAGGAATCTAAGAAGCATATAAACACATGAGGGCAAATCTAGAAGAAAAATGTCCCTCAGATACACATGAACACAAGCTAATAAGGAAGTGAAATAGTTGGAGAGAGGAAACAAGAAAGAAAGGCAGAGTGAAGAGGAATGAAGGGGGTGTGAAGGTGAGTAAGAAGAAAAATAAGCAAAGGAGGTCAGCTAGAGAACTGACCAGGAAGACGGCACAGTGCAGGGCCATGTAGGAATCAATCTACCACGACCCTAATGCACCATTGAAAAAGAAATGCCACACACGAAATGTGTTTGTGTTTTTATAGTTGAGACTGTCTGTAAAACAGTTCTCATTACATTAATTTCCAGTGGAAAAAGGAATATACCTTTCAAAACACTAGATTTGTAAATGCCCGAGAATGTCTAATTTCTGCCATCCTCATAATGTCTTGTAATAAAAGATGAAAAAGAGGTCTTTACAAGATGTTTAGAAATAGAATAAGCAGTAAGGAGAAAATTTCCTTTTCCTTTTAAACAAATTTGAAAGTGGCACACTTCCAACTAATAAAAGAATGTTTACTTCCACCAGGCTGATCCAGAAAACCCTGGCTGCAGCCCTTGGCAAACTTACCAAGAAAGCCCTTGTCTTAGGAATATTTTATGTCAATCAATACTACTGATAAGGTAGTATACTGAAAACAGGCATGCAGATAAGCCCAGACACTCAAAATATTACCAAGGATGGATATGTGTCCTTTATCCCACACAAAGCCACTTCAGCTAGCATTAGCTATCAATTTAGGAAATTAAGAGAGACTGATGAATAAGTAAGCATGTTGGCTATACAGTTGCCTAACATATTTTATTAATTAAAAATCCATGTGTATTGACTGCACTGTAAGGGTGTACACTGGAGAACAAGGGACATGAGGCTAGAAAGCAAGTCGTTCAGGGTCTAGATCTAGTCTTGCCTCTAGTCTGTGTATAATCCTGAGGTAAGCACTCTGTGTCCAGCATGAAAAATGAAGAGAATGGACTCATTTAATTTTCTTCCTAAAAACCAGGATTTTTTCCCAAGGAAATTGTATATAGAGCTCTAATTACTAAAACAATGACTCTGCTTCAGGTTGAGAGGAGGAGGCCCAAGCCACAAGCTCATTGTCTCTCTCCACCAGTCTACCTTTGCCGCCCCCAAAGCTCCCCTACAGAAGTTAAGGGCTTCTCAAAAAGTGATTCTTTCATTTGCTCATACATTCAAGAAATCCTTATGAACAAACTATTTGCTAATCATAGAGAACACATGATAACAAGAATAGACACCCTGACCTTGGAAGCTAGTGCATTACATGATCTTTTCCTTCTAATGGGTGATAGAGTCTCAGTGTTACCCAAGTGCCAAACGCATGGAGGCTGGCATAAGAGAGAGACGCAGAGCCTCCGTGTTTTCTTCCTCAACAGGGTAAAATCACTCTGAAGATGAGTAAGCTTTGATTCTATAAACTTTAAATATAAAGTTCACCTCATTAGAGCTAAATCTAAGTTATTGTCCATATAATTGTAATGCTGCTCAAATTCTTTTAAGTAAATTGTATTAAATCCATGTGTGATTAGCAGACTCAATATACACATTTTTCTTCTAATTCCTGTTGAAGAGACTTTCAATTTTATGAATCTAACTTGTCCTCTTATCCACAATAGTTAGACTGCTGTTAGCCCTCCCCACCGAGGCCAGCCTCTCTGAAATCTCCACATTTTCTAAGCCTACCTTTACAAATAGAATTTATGTGCTCTGATTCTTGTATCATCTCAACCCTGGAATCTTTTAAACAACAATCACCTAGACCAGCCTAATCCAGGCTATTGAATGTATATATAATTCAGTCAGAGAAATATGAAAGCATTTTAAAATGACCTTCAAGTGTCAGAACCAACTCAAAAGAGGTGACTAAAAGAGTGAAAATTCCAGGAATTCTCCAGGAACCAGGAAATCCAGTTTCATGGTTACTGTACTTTGCTGTGTATAATGCACACATTTTTGGCCAAATTTTTGAAGGAGAATAAGGATGTACATTATATACATGTTCGGTACACCTCAGGAGAGAGAGTGCCCAGCAGGCCTCCCAGGGCTGCTGCATCCTCCTGCCTGGGCCCAACAGGCACATGGATTTCCAGTCTGGTAGGACCCAGGGGTGAGTGGGAGCAGCCAGAGTAGCCTGGGCCAAGTGCCACGTGTGGGATGGGACGGTGGCAGGACTGGCAAGGTGAGCTGCAACTGTGTGAGGCAAGGACCAAGGCCTAAGATCTGGCTGCACAGAGGGCACCAGAAGCTCCACACAAGCCCCAGAACCCAGCTTGCTGCCCACAGCTGAGGGGCTGCAGAAGATGCCACCCTGCCTGCCACACACAAAGCCATCTCAGCTGTGACTGGGAGGTCAGGGCTGTCAGGAGAAAGGAAGGGGTCAGACCGAGCAGGCAGTGCTGGAGGATGGTGCCTTCTGCTTGATTACTAGAGGAGTAGTAGCCCTACCCAGGTGTGTCTCTCTGCTGAGAGCTGCTCACTTTCTTGAGGGCCATTTTTCTGAAAGATCAGGCCAAAAATGTGGGTGCATATTACACATGGGAACACATTTTTACATGGAACATTGAGATCTCTCTCCAATTTTGTTATATATTCAGTCCTCTCTTGTAATTAAGATTTTCTTTCCCTGGGACTCAATAATGTTTATAAAATGATTTTTTTTCCTTGATACTTTTCTCATCAGGGTATTTGAACTTTACCACAGCAGGCTTTCTCTTTTCTTGATACTCCTAAATACATAGAATCTGAATTTTCATCTTTAAGTGGGCTTTTATACATTTGTCTATAGTTTTCTTTTATCTTCTTTATGACAACTTATTTCTACCCAAGTTTGCCAAAATTCTATTCATATTGATGCAGGACAGGACAGCTCTACAACCGCTGCCTTGGCCCTGGCGGTGCTGATGCTGTGATGGATGAAGAAACCGGCTTGAAAAAGAACCAACCACCTGTGCGGAAAACACTGGCGCCTTGCTGTCTGCTCCTCGTG
>CAUYRH010153188.1:0-18250 GCA_963574655.1 Perodicticus potto | reverse complement strand
TTAATTTGGGCAGAATTCCTCACCTTAAAATAATTTTCTTTCTTTTTTTTTTTTTTTTTTTTTTTTTGAGACAGAGCCTAAATCTGTCACCCTGGAGAGAGTGCCGTGGCATCACAGCTCACAGCAACCTCCAATTCCTGGGCTCAAGCGAGTCTCCTGCCTCTGCCTCCCAAGTAGCTGGGACTACAGGCGCCCGCCACAATGCCTGGCTATTTTTTGGTTGCAGCCATCATTGTTGTTTGGCAGGCCCGGGCTGGATTCGAACCTGCCAGCTCAGGTGTACGTGGCTGGCGCCTTAGCCCGTTGAGCCATAGGCGCAAGCCCCAATAAAGAATTTTTTAATCCACAAACATGGTTTAGAGCTCCATTTACTTCAATCTCTATTAATTTCTCTCAACTGTTACAATCTTACATTCATCTCCTTAAAATGTACTCTAGATACTTTTTGGTAGTCATATAAATGGAACTTTATTATTATTTTTTTTTTTTGCTAGAGACAGAGTTTGACTTTATCGCCCACAGAAGAGTGCTGTGGCGTCACACAGCTCACAGCAACCTCCAACTCCTGGGCTTAGGCGATTCCCTTGCCTCTGCCTCCCAAACAGCTGGCACCTGCCACAATACCCGGCTATTTTTTTTTTGTTGCAGTTTGTCCGGGGCCGAGTTTGAACCTGCTACCCTCAGTATATGGGGCCAGCGCCCTGCCCACTGAGCCAGAGGCACCGCCCTATTTTTTTTTTTTTTTTTTGAGACAGAGTCTCACCACGTCTTGCCCCCGGTAGAGTGCCGTAGCATCACAGCTCACAGCAAACTCAAACTCTTGGGCTTAAGCAATTCTCTTGCCTCAGCCTCCCAAGTAGCTAGGACTACAGGCATCTGCCACAATACCTGGCTATTTTTTGGTTGCAGCTGTCATTGTTGTTCAGCAGGCCTGGCCTGGACTCAAACCCGCCAGCTGCAGTGTATGTGGCCGGCACCCTACTCACTGAACTATGGGAGCTAAGTCATAAATGGAACTTTTAAAAAATACTTTAAAAAAAAATTTTTTTTTTGCATAGACTATTTCATTAGATTTGTATTTCCACCTTGCAAAAACAATTAATTATTATTTTTTTTTTTGAGACAGAATTCATTATCTCACCCTCAGTAGAGTGCAGTGGCGTATCACAGCAACCTCAAACTCTTGGGCTTATGCGATTCTCTTGCCTCAACCTCCCAAGCGGCTGGGACTACAGGCGCCAGCCACAAGGCCCGGCTATTTTTTTGTTGCAGTTGTCACTGGTGATTTTAGCTGGCCTGGGCCAGATTGGAACCCCCTAGCGTCGGTGTATGTGGCCGGCACCCTACCCACTGAACTAGGGGCACCGCCCAAAAGCAATTAAAAAAAAAAAATTAAGAGACAGAGTCTTACTTTGTCACCCTTGGTAGAGTGCCATAGTGTCACACCTCACAGCAACCTCCAGCTCTTGGGCTCAGGCGATTCTCTTGCCTCAGCCTCCCAAGTAGCTGGGACCACAGGCGCCCGCCACAACACCCGGCTATTTTTGTTGTTTTTGGTGCAGTTTGGCAGGGGCCGGGTTTGAACCCACCACCCTCGGTATATGAGGGCAGCTGCCTGCTCACTGAGCCATAGGCACCACCCTAAAAGCAATTAATTTTAATGTCAAAGTTTTCTATGCTAGATATTCTTAAACCCTGAGAAGGTAGCATGTGCATCCCTGTCGTTGCTCACTTTCTTCTTTCCTATTTTCAATGTCCTCCTAATCGTGTATCGTGTATCCTCCTCCTGAGGCAGCTTCTGGGAATGGGGAAGACTTTTTTAGAGGGGAAATGTATGTTTCTTTAACTCATCTCTTTTTAGAGTGCAGAGTATATAAGAACAGTAACACTGGGAATATTTCCATGCTTTTAATTATTTTTTGTTTCAGAAAAAGGGCTATTGTAAATACTTTTAAAAATCTTTTCTGGCACGAAATCCTTCATCAACTATTTTCCAATTATTTCTACTAAGTAATACAAACAAAAGCCTTTACATATTAAAAGTGCTTTCATAAACATTTTTATTTGTCCTTTTGACAACCCTATGACACTAATAAAGTTATACAGTAACACTTTTAAGATGTTCTTGCCTCCCCCAAAAAACAAACAAAAGATTCTAAAATGAATCTCATCAATATCCTAGGTATAACTAAATCTACATCTAGATTCACAAGCTTCTAAATCTAACTTGTTCAGGAAACATGATGGACAAAGTAACACGTTAAATGACACCAGAGGTGCAGGAGGCAAAATCCACAATGTGAGACTCTCCACTGAGCAAATAACCTAACTTCTTCAAAAAATAAATTGAGAGAAAGACAGGACAATGTATCAACAAAATACATGTATAGTGTAAACTCTAGAGGAATATTGTTTTCAGGAAAGCAAAAATAATTTTATGAATAGACAAACAGGGAAATGTAAATACTAACATTTTGATAATTTTAAAGAATTGCTTTTTTTAAAAGGTATAATAATAGATTGTAGGGTTTTTTGGAAAGGAGTTTTTAGGTTGAATAGGGATATATTACTGCATACATTAATTGATCATTTCTGAGGTTTGCTTCACTATAACATCTTGGAAGACAATTTTTGAAACTGGGTAATGGGTTCATGGTGGTCCACTGTACTATTCTAAATGTTCTGAAATGTTTCTTAGTAATAATTTAAAAAATGGATACCTGATTCATTTATACCTACTGAGGAAGGTTTCAAAGCATAGTTAAGTAGGCAATGAGGGCAGGTAAGTCATTATTCCATTTCACCAAATCCTCACCTAGGTTTCTACACCACAGTAAACTGAAATCCACCTTCTAAAATACATACGTTCACAAACTATTTTAAAAGTAATTTCAGGCTTATAGACCTGCTGGTTTCCGTTCTTGTTCTACAAAATCACCTTAGATACAAATATAAGATATTCCCACTTAGGCTGGGCGCCGGTAACACAGTGGTCACGGCCCCAGCCACATGCACCAAGGGTGGCAGATTCAAACCCGACCTAGACCAGCTAAACAACAATGACAACTACAACAACAACAAAAAAATAGCCGGGCATTGTGGCAGGCACCTATAGTCCCAGCTACTTGGAAGGCTGAGGGTGACATAATGAGACTGTCTCAAAAGAAAAACAATACTCCCATTTAGAGCAAAATAAAATCAGAGACACTTTTCACAGGTTACAGATTAAAAGTCGCATTTATACTAACTGAAATCGTAACACTGTTAAGAGTCGTAAGAATGAATGTACAGTCGCAAGAATGAATGTACTTAACAAATGGAAATTACTTTAATCCAGCAGTTCTCAACCTGTGGGTTGCGACCCCTTTGGACTATATTAAAGGTTCACGGCATTATGAAGGTTAACAACCACTGCTTTAATCTGACCAACGATGCTTGAACCCAACTGTTTTTCATGCTTAAATTAGATAAACCACAGTCAAGTTTTGGAACTTAAAAAGGACCAAATTGAGTAACTTCATACAAGCAGTCACCAACTTACCCACAAATCATAAATGCCTCCCTTATATAAAGTTTCTAGCACTTTCACCTGTAAATATTTTACAACATAACCCCCAACCCTCTTGAAATTTTCCCCCAAACCTCCTACCCATTGCCAAGGTTCCACCTCACAGCCCCCTCTCACGGCCAGGGGGAAATAAGTTTCTGGAATCCAGAGTAAAAACTCAGGAACGCATTTTCCTACAGAAAAAAATATAAATTGTGATCTAGAATGCTGAGAATTATAGTTCAGCTATACTATGTTTATGAAGGCTTTTGTGAACTAAAGCCCAACCTATAATTCACAACAATATTTCTATGAGAAAATGCATTCCAGGTTTAAAATAATTCAAAGCAATGCCTTTGTAGGTGGGTGACTGTGTGATACCAAATGATGTTAACTAAATTCACAAAACACGGCTATTCACTCTGTGAATGCGCTATGTCAGTAACTTTCTAAGAAAAATTAAACACCTAAATTCATTTACAACTGTCATAATACTTACGTTTAGCATTTCCAAATCATTGCTTTCTAAGCCCTGTGTAAGAAGAACTGGAAAGCTGTTCGTCTGGAGAAGTTCATCCTTTTCTTTTTTTGTATCTATATGCATTGCTCCCAGGCGGTCTTCAATTGTAACCTGTAGAACAGAAATGATCTATTACTGTTAACCAGAGAAGGCCTAAAGTACTTTGGAGACAAAAAATACTGCTGATTTACTCTTCAACCCTGAAAAACACAAGTATGTCCACTCTCATTCCAAGTGGATCTCATTACCATAATGCTAATGTTGTAAACGAAGTATCTATATTCCAAGCTTCCAGACTCCAGTGAAAAAGCCAACTATGCAAGGAGCACATGGTTTGAAAAAAAAAAAATTTTTTTTTTTGAGACCGAGCCTCAAGCTACCACCCTGGGTCGAGTGCTGTGGCATCACAGCTCACAGCAACCTCCAACTCCTGGGCTTAAGGGATTCTCTTGCCTCAGCCTCCCAAGTAGCTGGGACTACAAGCACCCGTCACAATGCCTGGCTATTTTTTGGTTGTAACTGTCACTGTTTGGCAGGCCGGGGCCAGATTCGAACCCACCAGCTCTGGTGTATGTGGCTGGCACCTTAGCCGCTTGAACTGTAGGCACCAAGCCATGGTTTGAAAATGTTAACTTCATGAAAGTCCTCCTATAAGTAGACTCAAAAAAAGACAAGGACCTGGCATCTGACTACTAAAACAAAAGAGAAGACCTATGCTCACAGAAGTTTCCTTGACTATAACTATCCCTTGGCTTCAACCTCACATCTGCAAAAGGAAGCAAAGCACTACCAAAAAAAGCATAAAGACAAACTATGTTCCTAAAACAATCTGTAAAATGTCTTCCTATCATTTTATTAGTGAGTCCCAATTATTAACTAGAATATACGTTACAATCAACCATCCTTAATAAGTATTTAAAATTTAAGTGTAAATAAACATGATGAAATTTGATATGCCAAAACTCAAATATAGAACTCATCTCTGATTGAAGCAAGCCTAACCAACCATTATCTGTCAGGCCTTTGGTAACTAAATCAAAACATAAACCTGTTCTAGACTAACAAAGCAAACAGATGTGCTTTGGGTAAAACCCATTAGTGTTATCCTAACATTTGAAAAACAAAACAAACAAAAAAGGGCAGGAGGAAATTAAAGAGTTGAATCTAGGCCAAACTAAAGAAAGTTGGCATTTAGAGTCAGATATCATGTTATCGAGGTATAATTTTTATGAACAGCTATATTATCCCCAAACCCTCACTCTATTAATAAAGACATTTAAGATTAGCTACAGAAACATAATCTTTCTCTAAGAATAAATAAGCTAAAATCCTAGACAACTTAGCTAAGAGTGAAGAATGGGAATGAAAGATAAAAAAGACTTAAGAGGGTTTTAGGAACTGAAAAAAAGGAATGAAGTTTTAAAGTACGCTAAGCATGACATTTAAAGACTAACTGGCACTAAATCAGCCATGACTGCTCAGACAGCCAAGAGAAAAGGGGCATCACTGGACCTCAGCAACATGCGAAACCCAATGAAAGTCATCACAGCAAGTCCAGGCTTGATTTATTTAACTGTAAGTTACCGAGCTATTAACAATAGCTAGTTAATGAAAGGTCTGCCTTTTCTATTGAACAGAGGCTAAATAAGCCTTATAAAGGTGACAATCTAGAATTTTGAGACTTATGCTGGCAGGGATAAAAGAGAAATATCAGTTAAATTTCTGAAGATTTGACTCTGGTTCTACCCAATATTCTTATTGGAATTTCCACATAAACTTAAGTATCAAATTCAAATATATGGTAAAAGTGTTTTACCTCATTTCCCTCTAATTTCCTCTTACTCTCTACTAGCTTAGTTTGTGGAGAAGCAGGCTTGATGGCTGCATGATGACCAGGAATCCCAGGCACCAGGACTTTTGCTTCAGAATTCATCACTGGCGTTCTCACCTGTTAAACAGGAATAGCAGGGATTGAAAGGAAAATCATGCCTTAATCCTCATATATCAAGTTTTTAAATGATAATCTGAAAGTTCATGGTTTTAAAGCTTGCAACATCACATTAAGAGTAAAAACCAAGAAATACAAAATCTATAGATTACACAAGGACACACTGTCTTCAACAATGGTAAAGAGTTAAGTTACCCATTTTAGGACTACCTCCAGAATTCAATCTTTGCCAGAAATGCTCAGACAGCCAAGAGAAAGGTGTCATCTCATGAACTCAGCCAGTAGCGAAACCATTTGGATGTCATCACAGCATATTTTGGCTTTCCTCTTTAAGTAAATCACCAAATATATGACATTTACATTTAGATACCCAGTTTTATTCAAAATAAGGCACCACAGTGATACCCTTATTGCCTATGTATGGTAGTAAATTCCAGTCCACACCATCACTTTATTACAACCTGAAACACAGCTTTCCTCTCAAAGTTATGCTCTTTTAGGTACTGAGATTGATAAAAATAATGTATTGATAAATATGATATCGGTACTTATTCCTACATACTTCCTTGCCCACACAATCATGCATGGTGGGCAGGAAAAAACTAAATTCAAGGTCTTCAACTGCTGGTCATCTATTCACTCATTCATTCTAAGAGTACAGAAATAAGCACATTTTACCACCTTTATATCTATAACCATAACCCCACAAAATTTTTAAGAACAAAAAGATACGTGTAAAAAGTCAGTTTAAACATACCACGTTAACAATTCAAGTCACCCAATTCATCCAAAGAAAACTCTTTTTTCCTTAACTTAAAATTTGTCATGTGCTCACCTTTGTAATAGCCGTTTCTACTTTTGGGGCCCAGCAGTTTGAAATATCTCTTACTAAACACATATGAGGTTCTCTGGAGTTTAGGGCCTGGGAATATATATTTAAAAGGGGAAAAGTGAAGGAAGAAAAAGAGATAAAGACAGTGTCAAAGCAACCAAATATTAGGACAAAATGATAAACTTACACGTTTTCACAAAAATATTAAAAAGTGTGGAAGGCTTGCACACTAAGCTGTTAGCTGCGGTTACCACTCAGATTGAGGGCAGTTAGAGAATATGAGTAAACTATGAAGAAACTGGGAAATGTTTACTTCCTCAGTTTTGAACTGCTTGAATTTTTCGCATTTATGGTTTATAAAGAGTCAATAGAGTTTTAAGCTATAACAGATTTTAAAAAAAAAATACCAGTTCATCATCCTTATATGGAATAATCTGTGCTGAAAATAAATGGTCCTCCCCTATAATTTCTATTATCCTTTCCATAAACAAATCAAAGATAACACTGCTGATTAGCAAAATGCTCTCAGGCAGAGCTGTATGTCCTGAATGATTTAAGTGGGGAGTGGGGGAGGCAGATGCAGCGAACTACATAGGTACTGAACAAGTTTATGGTTCTACATAATTCTACATGCCTACACAAGTAATATCTGCAAGGACAACGAACAAACAGGCAACGATGGCCACATCCAGAGAGGGAGAGTCACACATGCCAAGGGCTCATGTTTATAGATTAACATTCTTCTTTTTAAAAATTAAACCATATGCATTAAATTAATATAAACACAAGCTGAAGAAATAGTAACACGTCTTCATAGAAACTTTCATACTGAAAATAACATTAGCCGGGCACAGTGGCTCAAGCCTGTAATCCTAGCACTCTATCTGGGAGGCCAGGGCAGGTGGATCGCCTAAGCAAGTGTGAGAACCCCCATCTCTTAAAAACTAGCCAGGCACTGCTGTGGGCACTCGTAATCCCAGCTCCTTGGGAGGGTGAGGCAAGAGGATCGCTTGAGCCCTTGAGTTTGAGGTTGCTGTGAGCTATGACACCACAGCACTCTACCCCAGGGGGACAAAGTGAGACTGTCTCAAAAAACAAAAAAACAAAAAAGTTGAATCATTGCACTGTCCATTACATTCCAACTTAGAAAATACAATGGATGCTAATGCAAAGTGTCTTACTATTAATATTTACATTTTATATAGCTGAACAAACTTCAACATGTCGTGTCTGTGCTGACCAACTAGTAGGCCACTAGCAACAGATGGCTACTGAGCACTTGAAATGTGGCTAGTCTAAACTGAGATATGCTGTAGATGTAAAATATATACCAGATTTCCAAAACATAATATATATATTATAAAGATATAATGTTTTATATTCACTGTTAAAACGACATTTTTGATATGCTGCATTGATTAAATATAGAGTTCTTTTTTTGTTAGCAGAGTCTCACTCAGTCGCCCTGAGTCACCTCTTGCCTCAGCCTCCCAAATATCTGAGACTACAGGAACCCACCAAAAGCCCACCTAGTTTTTTTATTTTTAGTAGAAATGGGGGTCTCACTTTGCTCAGGCTGGTCTCAAATCTTGAACTCAGGCAATCCACCCACCTCATCCTCCCAGAGAGCTAGGATTACAGGCGTGACCCCAGGTCCAGCCCATACAGAGTTCTCACAAATTAAAATAAATAACCCAGTGAAAAATCCTTAATTAAAGAATGTCTTATCTCTTTTAAAATAGCACGATAAGTACACCAATGTATCATTTTTTTAAAGTCACTCTTTTCTATGTACATGTTGATACTAAATTGTTTTACTCTAAAGTAGCAGCTACATACCACTCGCTCAATAGCAGGCTGAAACCAACTGCCATATACAAGCAACAATGACATTTTGTCTGAGCAAAAACCAGCAGCTAGAATAGGGATGGGTTTTGGTGTTGATTTCTTGCCTTTCCCAGGTGTTGCCATCTGAATTGTGCAGTTTGAAGTCAAAGGTTTTTTGCAGTATCTAGAAATGGAGGAAAAAATGAGATCAGAGAATTTAAAATAACACCTCATACTAAATTCTCTGAAGCTGACATCAAATCATAAAATGCAGCAACCCCTAGCACAAGTACTCTTCCCAGGACTTCACCTACCCCCATCAACACTCAAAACCTCACCACCAAAATGGCCTTGAGACCCACCTGTCCCTCAACCCCATTTTGTCAGGGCCCAAGAAAAAGACCTAACTTCCCAAATGATCTCTCACCACCCTAAGCTTCAGTTCCCCCGCCCCTATGGTTCTGCCTATGGTTCTGTATATGCCTGACTGCCGCCAGCCCCATCTCCAGTCGCTACCAATCCCTAAAAGCCTCACCACTACCCCTGGAACATAGTTCCAGGAGGAAAGTTATGTCTTCCATGTCTCTCTCAGGGCGCTCTGTCCCTTCTTGCTCTATTCTGCAGCACTGCCTATTTGTAGCTGTTTTCTATCCCACACCTTTGTGTCATGGGCATTAGACATCATTTAAAGTGCTCTCCTTGTCCTTCATTCACAATTCAAGACAACAGTCTGTCTCTATTTTGTCACCAAAGCCTCTGAACTGTTGTCACCTAAATACTGGCTATTTCTCTAGCCTGCTACCATCCAGTGGTCTCTCTTGGTCACTCCCCTACTCTTCTTAAAGGTTTCAGTTGCTCCCTGTCATCCTTTCTAACACTATTCCTAATAAATTCCTTCCTTGATGGTTTCCATATCCAGCATCTAGGTTGTGGATTCTTCTGACACTCCAATGATCATACCTTTCACTGTACTTCAGCCACAGAATCCTCACATCCTAGGTATCTTTTGCCTCATATTCCCAGTAAGTGTACACACTTGATAATCCCTATTTAAAGCATCCCCAAATCCCTAATCTTTCCAACTTGCTCCTTCTAGCATCTTGACCCTACAACTATTGCTAGACCCAGGATTTGGGGTCTCTTTGGCCTTTACCCCTTTTAGTCTATTCTCAGCAAGTCAGATAGAATGAATTCTCTAAAACTGAGATCCAAGCCCATCAACACCCTGCTTGAAATACTTCACTGGCTCACCACTGCCCAAAGAGAAACGTCCAAGCCCTCATTCCTGCTTGCTACCCTCCAGGTTTTAAGTATACCTTCTACGTGCATTTATCACTATGTAAATAAAAACCTCAAATTATATACATAAAATGTTAAATTCACTCTAGGAGTAGAACTCAATGGTGGGAGACTCAGATTTTATAATCAAGTGTCTGTGCACCATGAATGTTTTGTAAATAAGCACATATTACTTTCCTGATTTGTTTATATTTAACTTCCTATACTAGTATTTCAAAAGAATCATTTTAAAGTTTAGTGCAATTGTGCAATAACTGAGTTTCAGATAGTTATGACGCAGTTTAGTGAACTTCTTATAAAAAAGGGCTAGACAGTAAATATTTCCTAGTTTTCAGGCCACATATGGTTTCTATTGAATCTGGCCTGCCCACCGAAGTTTGCTGACCCCTGCTCTATGACTACTACACAACCTACCAGCAATCCTCCCCTCTGTCTACTAGAACAAGAGGGAAGTAAAGACAGAAATAAGGCATCACCAAAATTTACATGCAAATCTCTCCAAAACTGAACCAAATTTGAAATTTATCATTAGATAAATCTATCAGTAACTAAACATAACATAAAAACCCACTCTCACAAGGGTGGCACCTGTGGCTCAAAGGGGTAGTGCAACGGCCCCATAAGCCGGAGGTGGTGGGTTCAAACCAGCCCTAGCCAAAAAAAAACAAAAAACAAAAAACCCACTCTCACAATCACAAATATATAAAGAAATAGGCTATGACTCCAAAACTATGAGCTCTCATTGGGCATACGTGAAGTCACACAGATAAAGGAGAATGCATTCAAAACAATCTAAAAGAATAATAATAACATACAAAGTATAAGGAGATAGGAGTATGACAAAGTTAAAAAAAGAGAAATACATTTATGACTTGAAAAATTCTTACTTACCCATTTAATATGTGTTCAAAAAGATGGACTTGACCATCTTTGCAAACAACAGCTAACTTGACAGGCTAAAAGAAAAAAATAACTAATTGTAATAGATAATATGCTTCAGTCCCCAATCTTATGAAAACTCAACTCTCCTCACCACCCTTTAAATAACCAGACAGTAAGTTAGGAGAACAAGGACACTTTTGGAAATAATTATCTCTGTCAAAATAACAATTAATGTGGTTATCATCAAGGTTTGAAATAAAATGCTTAGGCCAATAAGACAATATAGTTAAAGAGAATGAATGGAACTTCTGCCTTTCTTTTGATGCGTCTATCCATGACACTCCTGCTGTGAGCCTCTCTACAGCTCTACATTTTAAAGTTCTAAAATTTTCATAAAGAGAGAGCTTAAATGAATACTAAGCACTTCCCAAACATTGCTATCTCTGGTTATAAATGCAACAGAACTCAGGAAGTAATTAATATATTGGGAGAAAATAAATACGTAAAATGTTCTAATACTAACTTTGTGAAAACCGTGAAAATTTTAAGACATTTACTGGTGTATTTAAAGATAAGCCAAATATTCTGCAATATCATGATCATAGTTTTGTTTTAGAATTTTAAGTTATTACTGCAAACACAATTTTATACCAAGCACCAAAATTAGAACATGGCTTTCTAATCCATCATTCCTGGTTTAATATCTTAAACTTTAGTAACTTTTTTAAAAAGTCCCGCATCCCTATATTTTATTATCAATAATTTTAAGCACAATGCCAAAGTTATCCAAGATAAACTGAATTAAATCTAAAATCTAAAAGTAGTATCAGAATTCAGTCAGAAAAAGACAAAGTGAACACTCAATTCATTCTCTACATTAGACGAGGGCCAAGTTCTACTCAAAGTCAGTTTTCTTCTACAAAACTTCTGCATTTAGATTTAAAGAACCTACCTCTAAAAATCACACAAAAACAAATACACAAAGTTTAAAAACCTTTTAGGAACCACGTCAAGCTAAACCAACTTCTGCATTTTTTTTGTAGACAAATACTAACATGCTTCTCACTTAATCAGTTTTCTATGATCAGAACACCTGACCATGAGATAGTGCACTGATCATACTGAATGTACACCAGCCTACCCCAAAACAATTAACTTCAAAAAGTACCGAACTATCAATGTGGAGGATCAGCGTAGGATCTCTAAAGTTTTCTAAAAATACTCATATATCTCATTTCTATTGAATGTAGATGCCTTAAGAACAAAAATTCTTATAAGGAATCAGTAATCTAATCGTCAGCACCCCCTCTTCAAATAAAGTCAAATTTGTTAGCCACAGAATCAATATCTAAGCCAGAATGTTTTGATTTTTTTAAACCAGTATTTTTTCCACTATAACTTATTAAAAAATGATGAAAAACTTCAAAATCATCCGTAAATCCTTGTTAGAAGTTTTGAAATGTATGCATTTCAAAACCTAGAATGTTAAAAGTGAAACATCCTTAGCTTTCATTAAAACAGGATTCTGTGCAAATCAAAAATCCTATACAGCTTTACTCAAACAGAAACATCAAGTACTTCAATGACATAAGGTTTATTTAATAATTAAGATGTGTTAATATCAATCTCTAACTTTTATATGAAAAATTAAGTATTTTTAAAAATAGCAAACAAGAGGATGTTACTCTAATAACAAAATACACCTTAGTTAGGAACTACAAAAGATTTTATAACCAAAAAACATACATCTCAGCCAGGCACAGTGGCTCACACCTGTAATCCCAGCACTCTGGGAGGCCGAGGTGGGTGGACTGCCTGAGTTCACAGGTTCAAGACAAGACTGTGCAAGTGCGAGACCCGGCCTCTAAAACATAACCAGGCATTGTGATGGGCGCCTGTAGTTCCAGCTACCTGGGAGGCTGAGACAAGAGAATCGCTTGAGCCCAAGAGTTGGAGGTTGCTGTGAGCTGTGACGCCATGGCACTCTACCGAGGGCAACAGAGTGAAACCATCCCCCCCAAAAAAAGTATCTGATAGAGAAATCATTCATATTAACAAACCCACCTCAATTACTTAATTCCCAAAATGAATTCCAAAATGTACTAATTTTCCCTTCCCCACATAAGAGCTTATCAGTGATTTCAATTATTTCCAATAGTCTAAAGATTTTCAATACATTTTGTTGTTACTCCCATGTGTCTGTCTCCTCTTTCCTGAGTCATTAAATCATTAAAACCTAGATTTTTAAAAATAAAATTATAAAATCAAAAACAAATTGTCAAAAATCTAGGCACTTACCTCTTCTTTGTTTTCTGATAAAGTCAAGTCAATACAGACAGGTTCATCTGTAACTGTGAAAGACATCACTGCATTCTTTTCTTTGTTTTCTGACCGGACCTGCCTAAATAACAAAATCAGCAATTAGACAGTAAGACAGATTTAATTTTTTTTTTAAAGGCAAACACCTAAGGGGTGGGTGGATCATAGTATTCAATTCCCCTTGGCTTTTTCATCTTCTAAAAGCTCAGTAAAGTGATTGAAAGAAGCACTCATCTCACTACCATGTAACATTGCTGCTTAGGAAAAGAGAAAGCATTACACATTTGTGGCAAATTTAAATATGAATAATATAAAACATTCTCTATTTTTCACTAGCATAGAGGAGACCACTATGTAATAAACTCTTAAATTTTTCTTATAAAGATCTCTTTTTAGGCAGGCTCAATTCTTTATTACAAGTCAGTATTAATCCAACATTAAATACAATAAAGCAAGTCCCATAGCCAGCATTTGGATTCACAACACAGGCTGTGACAGTTTCTTTCAAGACAAAGAAAGCTACCTTCCAAATCCAAAAGAACTACATACCAGACATTAATTAACCGGTCATGTACTGCTCCAGATAAGAAATAGAGACCTGTAATCCCATCAAAATGTTGGCTCTCACTAGGAGGTCTGATGGTAGTGAACCTAAGCGATGAAACTGGCGTTGCATGTCCTGTAAAGTGCTAGAGAAGTTAAATCTCAGTTAGAAGAGAATGGATTCAAAGCAGTGACAAAAATTAGCAGTCCGTATAAATCATACGCAAGCTATATGCGATACCTATCTGAAAGCAGAGCTCCATGATGAAGTAACAATTAAATTTACCTCTAAGCAAGTAAGGTTACTTATGCTATCATCTTTCACTTCTTACAAAATCTTTCTGAAAATTCTGCAGATTAAGATGCCCCTTCTAACTTCCATGACCCTACCACCCCATATCTGTATTTCTTCCACTTTTGAAATAAAGATTGACTTAATTCTATCCATTTTAAGGGGTGGTGGGGTGCTCAGACACAGCCAAGGAATTGTAGGTCCTCATTTTACTCTCAGTGAGTCGAAACCACAATTTTAAGGCATCATCACAGCACCAAATGTTCAGTAAACCCCTCAGCATAACTATTTTTTCTTCCTCAGAAAAAAATACTAAATATCCACCATTAAATACTAGAGACAAAATGATAGATGCAAGCTAAAAACCAAAATAACCATAATCATTGCATAGTACAGAAGTTTTTTATTCAAAAATCCTTTTTTAAAAAGCATTTTGTTCCATTTGTTTTTCTAAAACACATTAGGTAGACATGTCTAACCTATTTGACAACAATAAATCAGATTTGGAGGTTATTCTGTGTCATCAATTCTACTATATAATGTACTTGAAAATAAAGAATCTGTATTCTTAAAACAATAATATCCTGACCAAGCATCATGGCTCACACCTACAATCCCAGTGCTTTAAGAAGCCAAGAAAGGAAGAATACCTGAGCCTAGGAGTTTAAGACCAGCTTGGACAATATAGCAAGACCTCATTTCTAAAGGAAAAAAAAATTTTTTTTAAATCAGCCAGGCCTGGTGGAACCCAAATGTAGTTCTAGTTACTTACAAAGTTGAGCCACGAGGATCACTTGAACCCAGGGATCAAGACTGCAGTAAGCTATGATCCTTCCATTACACTCCAGCCCAGGAGATAGAGCAAGACCTCATTATTTAAAAAATCAACGCTGCCTCCCTCCCCCCAAAAATTCTATGGCTCAAACTTCTGCCTTTCTCCATACATACTCGATGACTGGGATGCTTACAAATAATTTGATTCACTCACTCGGTAGACTTCTTTGGTCTCCAAAACCCATAGCTTTATTGTTCGACCAGCTGAAAGCAGCATCTTTCCATCTGGGCTGATACATAGGGAACTAACACTGCTATTGTCACCTTTCCATTTGCTGTATTGTGGAAGAGAATCAAAAGCATCTCAATAAATGAGGAAAAACTTTACTCACAGCATAAGATGAAATAACAAAACAAATCAAGCATTAAAAATACCACCTAAGGGCCTATGCCAACTGCATTCCCCAAAGCCTACAGCAGATATCTCCTAGAACATGCCCCTGCAGGGATGCCTCATTCATTGGGCTCCCTAAAACAGTCTTACCTCCCTTGGGCAGACATAAGATGAAGATTCTCTAGAGGTATCACACAACATTGGTGAGAGTTATAAGAAGGTAAAATAGGTAGTTGTATTATCATTATCCTATGACTTACAAAGATGGACATTGCTGCTGTCCATGAAAGTACACACTGGCTGGACTGCCACAAGTCCATCCTATACCCATATCACAGTGCCTGTTTCTCTGGAAGGTTGGCCTTTAATTAATTCCCTTTACAACACGAATGATTTCTTGAGCTGCACCCCAAAAGGTTGTTTCTATCCCAAATTTTTAGCAATGGGACCAGGCATGGTAGCTCACACCAGTAATCCTAGCACTCTGGGAGGCTAAGGAGGGTAGATTGCCTGAGCTCCTCAGTTCAAGACCAGCCTAAGCAAGAGCGAGACCCTGCCTCTACAAAAAAAAAAAAAAAAAAAAAACACATAGCTAAGCATTGTGGCCAACACCTGTAGTCTCAGCTACTTGAGAAGCTGAGACAACAGGATCGCTTGAGCCCAAAAGTTTGAGGTTGCTGTGAGCTGTGACACCACAGCACTCTACCCAGGGCAATAAAGTGAGACTCTTGTCCAAAAAAAACAAAAACAAAACCACAGCAATGAACCCCTATATGATAGGTAAAATAAATTAGGTACATATGATTCCTTTCTAATACCTCAAATACGATTAGAAGCATGAGTCTTTGCAGTTTGTTACACACATTAATGCTTTTTTTTTTTTTTAATAGAAACAGAGTCTCACTTTATTGCCCTCAGTAGAGTGTCATGGAGTCACACAGCTCACAGCAACCTCCAACTCCTGGGCTTGGGCGATTCTCTTGCCTCAGCCTCCCAAATAGCTGGGACTACAGGTGCCCGCCACAACACCCAGCTATTTTTTTTGTTGCAGTTTGAACCCGCCACCCTCAGTATATGGGGCCAGCACCCTACCCACTGAGTCACAGGTGCCGCCCCACACCAATGCTTTTACAGGCAACAGGAAACTTGGTTATTTATTCACTTATAAAATCAAGAAATAACAATAAGAAATAATCTTATTACCAAGAGTGGTGAATTCTAAAGCAGATGAAAATGTATTGTTCTGTCAATCACACTGGAGTATGTCAAATTAAGTCATTTGGAAAACAAAAAAGATTAGGACATTATGCCATACACATATAAAAATTAATAATTGATTAAAACGTATTAAAAGAAAACACCAGAATGTTTTTATTGATATAACCTTGGGGTAGAAAAGGCCTTCCCAAGTAATTATCAACCAGAAATAAAGGAAAAGATGATTTAATTACACAAAATTTCTATGCCAAAAATAAGTCATAGAATTAAAATACAAGTAAAAAGTTAAGAGCAAATATCAAAAAGATATATTACTAACAAAAAATTAATACTCAGACATAAATAGCTCCTTTATCTCAATAAGGAAAAAAATAGCTTAAAATGAAAATAGACAAAGGATATAAACAGGCAATTCATAGAAATACAAATTGTTCATGAACATGAAACACTCAACTTACTAGTAATCAAATAAATGCAGCAATAATGTATGAGAGAACCTTTAGTTTACCCTCACTGGCTTCTAAAACTTTTGCCAATTTCTCATCAACTCCCACAACTTCAATGCTCACTTACAATATAATATATATTCACTAGGTTGATACATACTAAAAAAGACATGATCACAAGCTTCCTTAAATCTACCTCCCTTTCAGTACTGAAAATGCCATCAGAGGCTAATACCTACTTTATATCCTCCCCAAACTCCCCACCCCTAACCTCCCTAAGAACTTTGCAACTCAGGTATTAATATAGCATTATCCAGGAACCTATTAGAATTACCGCCTCTCAAGCTTCAACCTAACTAGAGCTACTAAGTCAGCTCTGTAAACAGAAATAATATATACACACGTTAAAGTTTTAAAAGCACTAAAGTAGAAGACTCCTCTCTGGGAAATGTGTCTGGTCCCAGTGGAACAACCCACATGTACTAACACTTCAAGGCTTCCGGATCATTAAAGCTGAAGCTCCAAAACTGAAAAGGCACACACTGACACCTGTGCCTTGTAATCAGTTTTCTAATGCTTCATTTTCAAATAGTAACAGGCAGCCAAGGACCTCCAATAATTTGAAGAATCTCAATACACATGATGTAGGAAACAAAAGACAAAAACCCCTATATTTATCCTCAGAATTAGAAGGAAACATGCTGCAATTAAAAAAAGAGAGAGAACAAAAAATAGCTCCTGGAAATTAAAAATATGGCAAGAGGGGCAGCACCTGTGGCTCAGTGAGTAGGGCGCCGGCCTCATATACCGAGGGTGGCGGGTTCGAACCCGACCCCGGACCAACTGCAACAAGAAGCTAGCCAGGCGTTGTGGCGGGTACCTGCAGTCCCAGCTACTCAGGAGGCTGAGGCAAGAGAATCGCCTAAGCCCAAGAGCTGCAGGTTGCTGTGAGCTGTGTGACACCACAGCACTCTAGTTAGAATGACAAAGTGAGACTCTGTCTCTAAAAATAAAAAAGAGAAACTATGGCAAGAGAAATTTAAAATTCACTAGGTTTGGAAAACAAAATTGAGAAAATCCCATAGGTAACATAAAGATAAAATGGAAAAGAAAAAGGTCAGAAATTTAAAGTATCAGTTTAAGAGATGCAGGACCTAGATAACAGGATATAGTACTAGAGAAAGATCAAAAGCATGTGCGCACACATACAAAACCAAACAATGAAGTTATCAAATAAATAACATAAGAAAAAGGCAGAACACAAATTTCTTTTTTTTTTTTTTTGAGACAGAGCCTCAAGCTGTCACCCTGGATAGAGTGCCGTGGCATCACAGCTCACAGCAACCCCCAATTCCTGGGCTCAAGCGAGTCTCCTGCCTCCACCTCCCAAGTAGCTGGGACTACAGGCG
>CAUYRH010153186.1:0-14590 GCA_963574655.1 Perodicticus potto | reverse complement strand
TGAAGAAATATAGTGAGTAATCACTTCTGTTTTACATGAAATAAATTGCTGGTGCTTTCCACAGTCTTAACTTGACTAATCTCCCTTGGGCATCATGTTCAAATCCTAACAGAATAAGTTCAGCCCTCCTCTGTTCTCTATTGAGTGAAGACTACACTAGCTCAATGGATCTCAATTATTTTCCCTGTCTGTAAACCTTTTCAAAACAAAGTAGCCAGAGAAAAGTTTGTAGTTAAAACTGCTATATTCCGCTCTCTCCAACACCATCTTTCAAGGAGAATAGGTTCATTCATTTTGTTATTTATTACCAAACTTAACTTTTAATGCGACAGTATTTATTTTGTTTTTGTTTGTTTTTTATATTTATACTCTGATAAACAAGTTATAAAGTCTCATTATAAGAGATCTGGAAAATACAGAAAACATAAAGGAAAACTTAACTTCTACCTACCTTCCCCAAATGGAAATAATCATTTTTAGCACATTTGTATACCTTTTTCCAGTCTTTTTTCTTTCTTACATCTTGCATAAAAATAATTTTATATCCTCTTTTATCATTTGGTAGTATAACATAAACATGGCCCTTTTATCATACAATATTTGTAAAGATCATCTTTAATGGTCATAGAATATCGTATTGCCAAGATGTACCATAAATCACGTAGCAATTCCCTTATTGAACAGTTAAGAGTCCTTCGATTTTTCCATTATTACATATAATGCCTGGTGAAAGTTTTGCATAAGAAGATTCTTCTGTATTTTATATTATTTACTTACGATACATTCTCAGAAGTAGAATCACGGGTTAAAAAACCTATGAACATTTTTTAAGTGTTCACTACAAACTGCCAAATCTATACCAACTAACATTTCTTCATGTCTGTATTACTCATTAATTTATTCAACTTGTATTTATTAAGCACCAAGTACGTACAGGCACTGTGGCAGTTAATATGGGGGTAGTAGTGAACAAAAAAGACAAAGTTTATTTCCTCATGAAGCTAATATTCCAAAAGAGTTTAAAAATTATAAATGAACAAAAATACAGTGCAATGCCAGGTAATGATGAGTACTACGAGAAAAAACAGAAGCCAATGAAGGCATGGAGAATGAAGTAAGACAATAGGACTCGTTACATAGGATGGTCATTGTCAGCCTCTATGATGAAGGAATATATGACCAAAGATCTGAATGAAGTGAAAAAGTAAGCCTGTAGTCCTCTGAATGAGAATTCAATGGATTAATACACATAAAGGATTTAGGAAAGTGCCTGGGCAGCGCTTGTGGCTCAGTGGTAGGGCACCGGCCCCATATAATGAGGGTGGTGTGTTGGAACCCAGCCCCGGCCAAACTGAAACAACAACAACAACAAAAAAATAGTCAGGCATTGTATCAGGCGCCTGTAGTCCCAGCTACTCAGGAGGCTGAGGCAAGAGAATCGCCTAAGTCCAGGAGATGGATGTTGCTGTGAGCTGTGATGCCACTGCACTCTACTGAGGGCAATAAAGTGAGACTCTGTCTCTCTCTAAAAAAAAAAAAAAAAGAATGTGCCCATGTTAGATTTTGTTATCACCTGTAATGCTAGAATGTCCCACTCTTCCTTGTTTGGTGTCATTACTATGATGATTTTTGTTTGTTTGTTTGTTTTTGAGACAGAGTCTCACTATGTTGCCCTCGGTAGAGTGCCATGGCATCACGGCTCAGAGCAACCTCAAACTTGGGCTCAAGGGATCCCTTTGCCTCAGCCTCCACAAGTAGCTGGGACTACAGGCGCCCACCACAACGCCTGGAAACTTTTTGGTTGTAGTTGGCCTGGGCTGGATTCCAACCTGTCAGCTCTGGTGTATGTGACTGGTGCCCTAGCCACTTGAGCTACAGGTGCTGAGCCATGGTATGTGATCTTAAAAGAGCCAAAAGGATCTATTGCATACTGTATACTGCTATTGTCTCAATGTCTGTTTGCACCCTCAAATTCATGTTGAACCTTACTGCTCAATGCAACAATATTAAGAGGTGGGACCATGTGCAAAGTACTAAAGTGGATTAGTACCTTATAAAAGAACTCAAGGGAATGAGCTAGGCATTGTTTTCCCTTCTGCCATACACGGCATCTGTCTCCTCCAGAGGACATAACAACAAGGTGCCATCTTGAAGCAGAGAGAGCACCCCTCACAGTCACTGAATCCCAGTGCCTTGACCTTGGACTTTTAAGCCTCCAGAACTGTGAGAAAATACATTCCTGTTCTTTAGTAAAAAATAAAAAGAAACTAAGCCCATAGAAATCACAGAGAAAATTCATTTCAGGCAAAGGAAAAAGCAAGGGCAAAGGCTCTGAGAGAAAACAAATGCATGCCATGGGTAAGGAAAAAACTGAAGGGAAGTATGGCTAGAATGTTATCAGTAAGGCTTGAGGGCTAGAATATTAAGACATGAAGTCCAGTAAATACTTAGACATTAAATCATGTAAAGCCTTTTAAGCCTAATAAAGATTTTTTAATTAAAAAAATTAAGTGTGATGAGAAACAGCCATTGAAGAGCACAGAGCAGGGAATCACAAGACCTTGTTTACGTTTTAAAAGGATCACCCTGTTTGCTGTGTGGAAAACTATATGGGAGCAAACACAAACAGAGGGACATCAATTAGAAGGCTATTTAGTAGCCCAAGTGAGAGGTGATGGTGGTTTGGTCTAGGGTGTGAATAATGAATAAGAAGAAAGTGATTCACATAAAGCTGTAGTGTGAAGGTAGAGTCAATAGCATATGTTAATTGGTTGAGTGTCAGGCATTAAAAAAGAGGAATCAAGAATGATTCTAATGTTTGGGGCTTGAACAATTGCATTGAGCATTATCTTATTTTTAAAAATCCCTTGTTTTATTGTTTTTAATTTGTACATATGTATGTTTGTTCTTTACTGTGGTAAGGACATTTAACATGAGATCTACCTTCTTAACAAATTTTTAAGTGTACAATACAGTATTGTTATCTATAGGCACATGTTGTTTGGTAGATCTCTAGAACTTATTCATCGTGAAAAACCAAAACTTTATACCTGTTGAATAGTGTTTATTTTTCTTGCTTTAGATTGAGTTATTTTCCCATTTCTTGGCCATTTCTATTTTCTCTCTCATGAAGTGAGCTATCTTTTCTTGTCTTTGCCTAGTTGGCATTTATAAAATTTTTTTCTCTCTTAGCTTCTGTTTCATTATTTTATTGTTTGCGTTCTACCTCTCTGATTTCACTCTGACTTCCTCTCCCTTGAAGGTTCCTCTTATTTAACTAACCCTTTAAGTGCAGATTTTCTCATGTTTCCATCCTTGCTTTTCTTTTTCACTCTACATAGTTGACCTTCCACATCTATGGATTCAACCAATTGTAGGTCGAAAATATTCAGGAAAAAAGTCTACCAGTTTCCGAAAATCAAAACTTGAATTTGCTGCATGTTAACAAGAATGTTGAATCAATGTCAATGAAGGAATGTACAGGCATTGTATTAGGTTTTTTTAAGAGGTGCGATATTGCTATGTTGCCCAGGCTGAACTTGAACTCCTCAAGAGATCTACCTCCCTCAGCTTCCCTGCCTCAACCTCCGGAGTAGATGGAACTATAGGCCTGCTCCCCCACACCCACTGTATTAGGTATTTTAAGTAATCTAGAGATGATTTAATACATACTGGAGAATAAACATGGGTTATATGAAAATACCGTGCCACTTTATATCAGGTACTTGAGGATCCATGGATTTTGGTATCCACAGAGGGTCCTGGAACCAATCACCCTTGGCTGTATATGCCCCCTAGGTTAGCTCACCTTCCTATCCCTATGATTTCAACTACTACCTTGACTGATGACACCCAAATCTTCACTTCCAGACTTCATCCTCAGATGTATAATTTCCATCTTCATCTGCATGTGTAATTGGCATCTCACTTTGAATAAGTTCAAGACCTGATCTCATCAATTCCCACCAAAACAACTTTTTCTTCTGTGTTCCTGATATTACTTAATGGCATTAACTAGTTTCCCAAGCCAAAAGCCTCAGAGTCACTACCTCCTTCTTTAACCCCCCATAATTACTAACAGTTGCAGTATACCCTTGCAGGGCTCTGTGTAAACATTATTTTTTTTTCTTTATTGGTCTCATTGTTACTACTCTTAATTCACTTCAACCCATCCTTTATACTGGTGCTTTCTAACACTCAGAGCTGGTCATCCCATCCTCACTTTAAAGCCCCTCATCTAATTTATTAGAGTCTACAACATAGCATATCGCATAATTTTGGATAAACCTCCGGAGAAAAAAACACTATATTTTCCCATGCAAGAAAATATAATACTAACACGTTCATTGATTCAACACTCATATGTACTAAGTACCTTCTGTGTGTCAAACACATAAGACATTATCCTTGACCTCTGTTCCCCAGACCTGGGTAGGAAACAAAAGGGTACTTTGTTGTCCTCGGTTGGTATTCTCCATTGCTTTAGACTTGTGCCCTTTCACAATCTTTAGGCCATGTGAAATAGGGTTCTCCATATTCTCTGACTACAGTAATTCCTAGCCTCTGTTTAAGAATCTTTTCAAATGCTCAATTATTCATAAAACTGTATCAACCTTCAACCTTCCTGAACATTCTAGGTATTCCTGTATTAGAGAATTTGCTACATGATCAGAATATTCTTTTACCTTGGTCTCCCCCAAAATATGGTAGGTTTTTAGAATACCCCTGTATCACCAGACACACAGAGGCTTTCAAAAACGTTTGATAAATGAGTGAATGAATAGAAGAATAGGCAGATGAAGATTTTCCTCATGATGATTATTCTATGATGTATAACCAAACCCATATAATACTTCAATCTTTAGTAAAAAGAGAGGCCAGTACATGAGACCTGGAGAGTCTCTGTGCAAAACACTTTAGACTTCAAGATCTATTTTCCTGGGGCTCTGTGTGAACATCAATTTTTTTCTGTCCTTTCAACAGCAAAGCAATTTCGAATATATTGCTAAATGTCTGAGACCAGTATTCTCTCACTATGTCTACTGCTATTTTACACATTTTCTTAAGCATGTTTTATTCTATGTTTTACAGAAATGTGTTGTTAAAATATTCTTTCTTACATATTAAATAATGCGTAAAAATACTCCCCTTGCACTGAATTCTAATTGTTTACATTAAAATTACCTCATTTTCACAAGTTGTCCAATGTTTCATCAAAGCAATATCTCAAATGGGGAAAAAGAACAAAACAATGAAAAAAATGTAGCACCATTGTGCTAACACTTCATGAATTCCAAACCAAAAATAAATGGTGTCACACCCACGTGTTGAGATTTTATTAGACTAAACATGAAAAATAATCACAAATGTACTAACAACATGTAAATACATGCACAGAGTACACCTGTCATAAAGAATAACAACCCAGCAAATCGATGTGTCATTTTAGCTACTACACCAGATAACTGAAAGAATGTATGAACCAAAAATAATATAAAGAATAGTACTGCACCCTTGGGGGCAGGACACCATTATAAGAGGGACTTCACCTAACAAATGCAATGAATGTAACTTGGTTCTTTGTACCCTCAATGAATCCCCAATAATAATTTTAAAAATAATAGTATTGCACATTATACTTATAATTCTCTACGAGATACATAAACAATTGGTCAGAATCAGAAAAAGAATAAAATGAGTAATTGGTCACAATACTTTAGTGTATGTCCTAAGAGATTTTTCCTTTCCTTTAAAACTTTATACCATCTCATCTCTTGAAAATAGTTGAGAAAGAGAAAGAAAAAAAGAAGGAGAAAAAAGAAGGAAGGAAGTGGTGAAATAATTAGTGTTATTTTACTGGTACAAGAGCACTTTCAAGTACAAGCAATAAGTATCAATTGGACAATAAACTGCACAAAATTGTCCCTTAGAGGTTACTAGATTTCACTAGTGAAATTAATACTATCTACTATCTTCTACAAAGAAGTTTCTTTATCCGGCTTGCTTCACGGTTCTGACTTGCTTCACTGCTTAAAGCTTTAAACATATGAGTCACAGTTACAAAAACATATTAATTTGAAATATAGAGTAAGCAGGACTGCGCCTGTGGCTCAAGGGATTAAGGCGCCGGCCCCATATGCTGGAGGTGGTGGGTTCAAACCCAGCCCCGGCCAAAACAGCAAAAAAAAAAAAAAAAAAAAAAAAAAGTTAAACTATAAATGAAGACAAAGCAAATGGCTAATGATTTAGGAACATTGAATCATGTCAATATTTCAAAGAGCACATGTTAAAAACCTGATCACTTACTCTTTAAGAATTTAGCAACATGGGTCCAGAAAGAATTAAAAAAAAAAAAAAAAAAAAAAAAACTGGACCTGAAATATAGAGTAAGCAAATCGGTGATATACTTAAATTATTCTGCAAATAATTCTTGTAAAATCCATCAAAAATGTACACATACATTTTAATAAATATTCCTTTAGAAAAAATCTCCCCCCTAAATGACCACAAACACATTTCGGGGTAGTTAATAGAGCAGGAGATTATACATCAATATCACTCAAATGCATGCAATTAAGCAGAGCAGCTTTAAAGAAAAAAATCATTAATGTTAAATTCAAGGGGGGTGAGGCAGAGGATATATTCAAAATGTTGATCAGAAACATTTTGTTGACAGGAATTGAGTAGCTAGGAACAGAGCCAAAATTTCAGGTTTAGGAGGCTTCCAGCCACTGTGTGGTTGTAGTGTATTTATATACCTCTATATTTAAACACAGGTGGTAATTAGCAAAATTGAGACACCTTTAATAAGGCATCATCATAGGTGCAAAGGATGTGTAGCATAAGATGAGTTCATTATCAATAACTTTCCTGAATTAATCATCTCTTAGGACATTTAATTTTAAATGTACCTGAAAAAACCTGGATTATTGAGATAGGCCATCTGCAGTATCTTTTTCTAATTTCTCTGAACTGAAGAGTTTTCTTAAAATGTCTCTATGCAGCTGTGACACAGGGATTGCAATATCTAATAAACCCATCGTCCATCTAATCTGGCACCTTCTCTTTGACAGGTGTCTAAACCAGATAGAGGCATTAGAGGTAATATACATACATAGAATCCACCAATTATGCAAAACCATGCAACTGGGAAATTTTTTCTTTGACCTTAGCCAGTGATCAGATTTTCCCTGAAGTATGCAAATTGATAGCCATGTACTTTTATTTTGGCTGGTTAAAAATCCTCATTCATAAAGGTAGTTAAAAATATTAAATTGATTGCAAACATTAAAATGAAAATGAATTTCCTTTAATATAACCATATAGGAATTCTACTTGAAGTTACATATTTGTACATATGTATATATACATACACATATAAATATATATATGAGCCTATATATAAATATGTAGCAGTATCCTAAATAATAATGCTTTTCATCTAAATAGAAAAACAATTAAAAAGCAAATATATGATGATATCAAAATGGAAACTGAGGCTGTGACTCCATAAAAACTAAGCATTTGAATAAACAATGAAAACTCATTGATCAGATATTTAGAACCATCCAGATGACTGATAGACTTTTTCATTGTTCATCCAAATGCCAAGCATCTAGTGAAAGGTTAGAGGAAATTAACATGACACAGAAGACACAGATATTAGAAAATCTACAGGTTCAACAGTAATCATCAACTCAATATTTTATGTTTTAATAGATATCTTGGTATCATAGAGATATATCTCAAGTAAAAATAAACCAATTAATAAAATACATGCCATTCAACACCCAACAACTGGATGTGGTATCCCTAATATTACTTAAACTGTAAAAATGTACATATTATTTTGCCTAAACAGTTAAATAACTTTTTAATTCTATCATTAATAATTCTGCTTGGGATATTTATATTTTGAAACTATATTGACTTTAAAACAAAAAAATGCCTTCTGACCTTTATATCTATCTATATATCCGTTAGTTTTTGTTACAAAAGTCCCTTTCTTAGTCATAATGTAGAAATTTGTTGACAGCTATAAATTCACAGAAAAAAAAATATTAGTTTCTCAGGACCTTAGCTGATATTGCAAAAGACTTAACTTGGATTTCAATTCAGCTCATATTAGAAATTGTGATTCTAAAATTCAATTTCACCATTCATAATCAGACACAAAATGTTACAACAGAATATGTGAAACATTAAAAGGCAATTTCCTGATTCTCAGCTACTTATCAACTTAAAACTTAGTTGATTAAAATCAAGACAATCAGTATGCTTTATGGTGATGGAAAAATGACTGTTTTACGGATTTCAAGTAAATGTATTGAAATCCACTTGATCATTGTAGTAAAAAAATGGAGCATATTTTAATAAAATTGTTTTTCTGTTTGAAAAGAATAATAACATCCAGTCCTACTGAAAAATTCAAGCATCATTCATATTTGGTTTTACTGTGATCACTCACTAAGCTTCTTCAAAAGTCTACAAAATCATAATTAGAAAGAACATATTTTTTCAATGTAATAGCTATTATAAAACTATTTTACAGCTGTGAATGTCCTGGTAGAACAAAAACACTCTGTAGAAAACATAAATACCAACAGGATACACAAATAAAACTTCTATCTCTGTGATTACTTTTTAAAAACTGCTTGAGTAGGGATAAAGAAGGTTGTAGTAAAATCTTCAGGAAAATGACAGAGATGGAACTGATTTTTGTTCTGCTTAATCATTTATTTCTAGCAAATTCAATTCCCCAGCCTTTTATAGTTACTTTCAGAGACCAAAAGGCTGGCATGAAATTAAATTAACAAGCAGGTTCCCATCCTGAATTAGTGACTCCCAGCTGTCTGTCCCGTGTAGTTTCCATGGCAGTAGAAGAATTGGTAGGTACAGGAAATTGTAAGAAGCCAACATATCAAACCCTTTAAGTTGATTTTGCTAAACAGATGAATCAGTACAATGGGTGGGGCAGGAGGAGTGTAGAATTGAAGTTAAAAGTTTTTAATTTCCCAGTGTGTTGAAGAGGCCAGTATTTTTCTGGTTTTGTAATTGTTGGAGAATACAAGCAACATCTTATGCATTTCATAGAAGGCTGTAGATTCAGGATGGCATGTAGTTCATTATGTATTTTTTAGTAACCGAACAGTGTTTTCAGACACTTTACATGTATTTTAAAGTGTTTTTCTTTTTTGACATAGATATTAAAGGTCATCACCCTGTTAAATGACTCCTAACATCCAAAAACTCTGTAAAAAATTCTCTCCACCACCCAAATGTTTGTTTACGCTGCCTCAAACAGCTGATGGTTGATGGAACTTTGTATTCACATATGTAGGTATTACCTAGATACAGTCATAGAGACCTGTTGTAAGGAACCGGAAAACAAGAAATGTTACTCTTGTCATAGACCTACCATGCCAACAGAGACATAAAGGCTCCAAGTAGGAACTTCACAGGGATGATCCATTGATATGAAAAAAGATTTTAAAACAGATTTTCATATGTCTATTTTCCAATTACTTCTCCACTGTTAGAATAGAGTGGAGGTGGAGAACCCAATATTTCAGAATCATTACATCACATTAAAAACATCATCCAAGAGGTAGTGGTTAGTTGGCATATATGCATGTTTCACCATATGCTATTGTTTACCTAAAGTGGAGGCTCGGACAGGAAGTACAATTCAGAATAATTTTTTTTAAGTTGTAAATTATCCAAGAGTATACCTCCAGGTCTAGAAATGAGTCCTGAAGTTACATAAGAATTTAATAGGCTTCATTTATTAGACTCTATAATATTATTTTTAAAATACTGGGGATCTACATCAACCACAAAAATATTTACTATCTCTAATTAAAGCTTGTTTACTTAAAGTACAAACAGAAACATTAGTGGTGAGATAAATACAAATATTGTTATATAATAATTTAGTCGATGGCATCATATTCCAATTTCTTCAGCCCTATTTTTCATGGGTTCCAAATGTAAGCAATTTTGTTGGTCCTGCTAAATTGTACCACAGCACATCTAGCCAACTACAAAATCTCTATACATTATATAAATTGCTATAACAGTGCACTGAATAGTGAAGAGACACCTATGGCTGGGCCATCAAGGTTGTTAAGAATAATCAAAAGCTGTGTGAAGCCTTTTATAGCATTCACCTGCTCAGACTAAGCATGGTTCTAGCTGGTTCTATTTGATATTTACTTTCCTCTGTTCTAAAAAAAAAAAAGATCAATGGAAAACAGAATGGAATAGAAGTAATATATTAAGCCAAGATTCAGAATATTCTATCTTTTAGGAGAAGAAAAAATAATAGTAATCTCCATTCAAAATAGTGATCTAATCTAATATTCAAAATCTGCAGATAATTGAAAGCAATTATGATATATGTGAACATTCCAGAAATTTTATTCCTTTTAATTTTATAATCAGCAGCTACATTTATACTTATGGACAAATACTGTTGATAAAAATTGCTAAATTCTGTATCTTACAATATTTTTCATCACTTCATCTGCCTGTAGTTATGCTAGAAATTCAGTTTAAATCTTTCTTCAAAATTGTAAGTGATGGGAAGATTTTTTTCAGTAATTAGAGATTATTAGAGTTTAAAATCAACAGCAATTTAAGAAATGTATACAATTTTAACAAAACTATCATACATATTTTATATCTGATGTGTATCAATCATATGTGATTGCTTTCCTGTATGTATGTGTGACAGAAAAAGAGAGAGAGACAGAGACAGAGACAGAGAGACAGAGAGAGAGATGGGAGAACAAATATAAATACTTCAAGAAAATTTGTTTTCATTAAAAAATTAATCATTGAGTCATTTATTCAAAGTACTGGTCTTCTGTAAACCTCAGGTCATTAATAAGTAAGTAGGTAAATAAATAAGTGTGTAAATAATAAATTAACTTGTTTGGAAAACCTTGAGGAATTTATTAACCATACAAAGAACTTGGTTAGTATACTTAAATCTGAAACTGGTGGACTTTTGGGGAAAGCAAGCTTCAGGCCAAAACTGCATGAATTCTAAATGCCTATCTCTAACATAGAATGCAAAAAAGAAATTTGTTTTGTTAACACTAAAATTTCTTACCACTTCCAAGTTTTGAAGGCTGTCATGGAAAATAAATTTCCACTAAGCTTTCTGTTTTCATAAAAAACGTATCAATGAATATTTTGCAGTTTGACAATTTAAAGTAAGATTATATAGAACAAACAAACTTGAATGCTGGACTGTTCTGCTTCAGTAAGAATCTTTGTATTAAAGGCATCAGAAAGGTATAATGCCTATGATCACATCAGTGTTCAATGATAGCTGAATAGAAACACTGGGACCTTTACGGTATCCAGACTTTAAATCAGGCCTTTGAATGAGATGATAGTTATGTATATGATTTTATTTTCTAATACACCTGTATATTTGAAAAATTGGAATCTCACTTAATCACCCTTAGAGCAATATGATTCTACAAACCTTTCCTTCCTTTGCTTTCACTGTATATTTTTTCAAATGACATGACTGCTCCTAATTCATAATTGGGTCCCAGATCAAATGGTAAATACTACCTTGCGTATTCAAAAATATTTATGTGTTTTCGACTGTGTCTGACATTGTTCTCAAGAATGGACTCTATTAGTTTTATTATGAAAATGTTAATATTTATTCATAGAGATGTTTTCCAGAAACATCTGTTTTTCAAAAACATTCTGAGGGACAACTTGAAAACTTTTGAATAACATTTAGAACATGGATTGATTTTTGGAATTACCTGATCCCTTTGCAAATACATATTGTGACTTTCTTTTGTGATTAAAAGTTTCCAACATTACTTTGGCATATCTGAAAGCTTTTCACTACCCTTAAAAATCCAACTTTGCAGCAGTAAATTATTTAACACATCACACACACACACAGAAAAAAAATCATATGAACTTGGACAAAAAAGGCAAAATTAGGATTCTGCTTCTCCAGTTAGTTACTTTTGGGGTCTTACTGTGCCTTATGAAAATTCATTTCCTTCACATTGCAGATATGAAGAGCAAGGGCGGGGGTAAGCAAGCAAATGCTGGGTAATCATGGGGCAGAAGTCAAAGCTGTGGCTCTCCTTTTCATTAAAAAAAGAAAAAGCCTTCCTTCTTAGGCTGTACTCTTTTTTGGTAACACTGGAGCATCTTCTGTTCCAAACTGGAAGACTTTGGACTAAGAAGGTGGACAGGGGTGTTTCAAGGCAAAAGATAAAATAGAGCAGACATTTGCAATGTCTTCTTCTACCAGGTTAAGAGTAGCAACTGATTGTCACAGTGCAGCATACCTGGCTTGTTCATTATAATCACATAAAAACAGTCTAAAATTCAAGGAAGCTGTCTGTGATCCTTACCACAAACATTATCAATTAAATGCTAGTCTAACAGTACCTATTAGAGTCCACAGGGGTGTTTCCTTTCCTTGTGGTCTCTAAACCCAAATGGCTACCAATTTCCCTTCTGTGGCACTGGGAACTTCTCTTTTTATTTCTCCAGGCCATCTAAAATATACCTCTGGATTGGCATCCCAGAATGAAACAGGAAAGTTCAGGGCGTTTCCTGACCAATTGATTTTTATTGAAGATGTAGAGCTTTTCTACCCATATTAGCATATCTCCAGTAGCGATGATGCAGATCTGCTAAATCCAAAGCTGCCGACGGCGAGTACGAACAGCAAAGCAGCCTCCACCCCCACCCCTACTCTCCCAGCGGCGAAATAGACGTCCAGACGACATATACTAGTGGAGTGAGATCGTCTGTCTTCCCGATTGTAAACAACCGTGTTTGATGAAATGTTTAAATACACTCTTGACTGTAAACATATCCGCTCACCAAGTAGCGCTACAGTCTCCCCTTCACTCCTAGGCAAAGCCTCTTAAAACTGAATTGGCGATCCGCCCGTTGTGGAGTGGAAGAAAGTGAGGTTACATTTCCCCTGGCACACTTAGCAAGTGCTTGGCGCTCGGCAGATGTGCTGGCTGCTGCTGGACCCTAGGACCACGTCTCGGGATAAAATGCAAAAACAGAAACCTGCACATTTGAGCCCATAGTTAATGGCAGTGAACACAGACGGCTCCGAGAGCCCCTACTCTAGCCCCTCACTCTAGGTGTGAAGGCTGTGGCTTTTGACAAGATTGGGAGGTAGAGGGAAATGGCAGCAGGAGGGGCCCTCGACGGCATAGCTTAGAAGGAGGTTCTGGGGTTCACCCTTGAAACTGGGCTCCCTGAACGAAGTGTTTAAATAGAAATTTAGGCGCAAAAAGGCACTAGAGTGTGTCCTAGCCCTTCGGCATCTTCTCTCAGGAAGATGGCTTGAGCAGGACCTAGTGGTGGAGCCCCCGGCGACGCTCCAGGTGGGAGGGATACCAGAGAGGCTCCCTCATCTTTCTTTTTGGACCTAACCCCTCATCCCCACGCCACGCACTCAGGTCCACTTGTTAGAGCGCCTGGGCTCTTGGCAAAAGCCAAGGCAAGGGGGCTCCCTCTCAGAACTGGAGGAGTGGCTTTGCAAAAGTGCCCCGCGGAAGCGCAGCAAGCCCTAGAAGGGCAGCTCCCCCACGGCCCACTGAAAGCTTGAACTGCAAAAAGGCCACGCTCTCTTCGGCCCCGGGTGGTCCAGAGTCCCGGGGCCAGCGGAAACCGTGAGAAGAATGCAGAGGCTGTGACACCTCGGGCAGGAGTCCCAGAGCGGAGCCAACCGCCGCTCATAGCCAGAAGCCGCCATCGGCCGCTCGCAGCCTTGGGGCGAAGTTCGCCAGTAGTCCTTGGGGTGGAAGGTGGGGGGTGGGGGCGGGAGAGAGAAGGAAGGAGATGGGAGCCCGGAGAAACGTACCTACCTATTCCAGGCGCAAGTTTTGGTGGCGTCCCCAGGTGCGGTCCCTCCCGCCCCCTCGCCAGGTGCTCAGATCCGCCGGGCGCTGCCGGTGCCTGGGACTTCGGGTGTCTCGGCCAATTCCTGCGGGAACCGACTGTAAATCCACATTACTGTTCTAGCCGCCGCTCGGGCTCCCGCATCGTTCCCCGGTTGGCGGCGGCGGCGCTTTCAGCCGGCGGCCGCCGGGGCAGGAACCAAACCTTGGCTACTACCGCCCCAGCGGACAGCCGCTGCCAGGATGGTGCTTTAGCCCGGGTTCGTATGTGTGTGTGTGAGAGTGTGTGTACGTGTGTGTCTATGAAAGAGAGAGTGCGTTTGTGTGTGAGAGAGCAGAAGGGGTGAGCTCAGCCCCCGGGGCACTCGGAGGTGAACTCCGTGCAGAGCCGGAGCTCACCGCGCTCCCGGGTGCGGGGCGTCTGCACGGCTGATGGCTGTGCTGATGTTGCCGTGGCCGCCGCCGCCGCGCTCTAAGGCTGCTCGCGGTGGTGCAAAAAATGTTTCTCAGCTACTCGAGACCAAAAAACCTGCCCTGTCTACTGAGCATGCCCGGTTTGACAGCTCCACAGCCGAGGTTTTTTTTTTTTTTTTTTTTTTTTTTTTCCACGTTTAACCAATAAATCACGTGTTTGGCCCGAGTGTTTAATGTGTGGGGAGGGTGAGTAAGGTTCG
>CAUYRH010153181.1:0-28361 GCA_963574655.1 Perodicticus potto | reverse complement strand
ATTGTGTACATTGGTGCAATCATAGGGCAGAATGTGCTTCATATACAATCAGAAACATTTTGATCGTACTGTGAGAGATAGCCCTCATAGCATTTTCTTAATCACTATATAAAGACATTGATACGCTACATTTAATAAGTTTCACTTGGCCTTCTGTTTTTTTAAGTAAAATTTTTAACAATCTCCTTTCTGTATCCCACTTAGGAGACAAGATTTGAAACAGCCATTGATCTGAAAGAGAGATCGACTTTAAAACTCATTGCCTCCTCATCCCCCTCTGTGCGGACAGAATGAGTTGGCTGCACTGGAATTCATATCCCATCCAACTGAACTTACACACATGGACCTCCTTTACCCAGTTCTGTTAAAGTCACTGCCTCCATTTTCTTTGAAGTCTATATGACCTTACAAACCGAGGCCAGGACAGGGGTCAGCCTTCTTCCAAGTACTCTGTTGGTGCAAAAATGTTTGTTTTATGACTTTGAATGTGACTTTGGTTCAGGGAAGACATATGGTGGATGTTTTCTTTTCTGTAGGGGAGGGCTGTGGGGAAAAAGGAGAAGCCTCAAAAAATGCACTTCATTTTAAGATTTCAAGGGAAGCTATCCAAAAATCATAGCTCAATGATAAGCTGACACACTGTTTTGTCTAAATAACTCCATGTGCTGGAGTGCTGATTCTAGGACGTCTTCCAAGGGGCAGACCTCTGGTGCTGCCCTTGCTGCGTGCACAGACGCTGCTGAGCCAGCGCGCGATGCTGCTTTGCCTCAGGGGAGCCCTCTGATATCAGGCATTAAGTCACTCTACGGACGTGCACCCCCGGAATGCTGTGACCTACATTCGCTGTATGTGGTTTACATTTTCAGTAACTGGGGGGCAATTTAATTGTCTGACTCAATTACAGTAAGCGAGAACCAGACTGCCAGCTCTTCAGTCACCTCGCTGAAAAGGGACCCCTGGAAGTCGAGCCAAATTCTCCGAGGAGAAGCTGGCTCCGCAGAGCCGCCGCGAGGCACGTGTGTTCCCGGCCGTGTCGGAGAAAATTGTTGGTTTTCCCTGATCCTTTATTTCCAGCGCTGGCTCTCTGAAACTGGTCAAACTCTAGGATCAGCACTACAATTGAGTTTGACTCATAGCAGAACGGGAATCCTATTTTGGGCAACCGTTTCTAAGATGAAAGCCAAAAGAAATACTGTCCAGTAGGAGGAAGCAGAATGGAGCTGGGTTTTGATTAAGTTGGAAAGTACACAGTTTCCAAGCAGGGCTGATGAGCTGCGATTCTCCATCGGCCTTACTCTCTGTTAGACAGGGGTGGCCTGGACCCCAGCGACCAGCCGGCCTCGTGTCCTCTGGGGCCTAAACATTGGTTTGCCAAGTGATTCCTTCTTCCGCCTCCCCAAATCCACTTCCGACAGAAGGTAGGGGTGTGCCTCTCCTGCGAGCTGCCACTTATCAAGAAACAGCCCAAGTGACCCCTAAGAAACAACTGGTGTGACACTCAGCTCGCCATGACCAAAGGGAAGCTGTTCAAGTCTCTTTCTCTGAAACTTGCCAAGAAGTAGGCGTTGGATTTTAACTCTTCCTTCTTTGGAAACTATGGTAAAAGATAAGGGAGGGAATTCTCAGAGGGGTGGCAGTCAAGACTGCCTTTCCCAGTCCTAGAGAAACGCAAACAATAAATTCTAGTAACAAAAGAAATATCGTAGTGAAAGGAGATTGTTTTCTAATCACTCTGACAGGGAATAATTTTTCCCTATTTGTAGGAACCCTGAAAAACCCTGAAGCTTGGTAATAGGAAGGTGTGCCGCGGATACTTCTTAAAAGTTCTGATGGAAAATGGTTCTCCTTTCTCCTGTAAACTGAATTTATTCAGTAAAGGAAGGTTCAGAGTGAGGCAGGAGAAAAGGCCATGAGGAAAAGCTCTGCCCTGAGACACATGCTTTTGTTGTTTTCATTTTATTTTATTTGGTTAAAGATACACAACATAAAATTTACCATCTGAAACATTTTTTAAATGTACAGTTGAGTAGCATCGAGTACATTCGTGTTCTTGGGAAATCAATCTCCAGAAATCTTTTTATTTTAAAAACCAAACTCTGTATCTATTAAATAACAACTTCCTGCTGTTTTGCTTTCAAATGTCTTAGAAGTCATCAGACTTGTAATTACAGAGCACAGAACTTTTTTTTAATGCAATAGGATACCAATAGGAACGGTGGAAGGCTTTTTTTGCTTACTAACTGCTCAGACTGTTTTCAGGAGTTAAAACACTTCCAAACTGTGTGTCCAAGTAGTCCATTCTTTCATTTATACATTATCAGGATCCTTAAGATTATATGAATATGTGTGTAAGACTCATGGATCAGTAATAACCATAATTTAGGTTCCATGACAGTCTGACTACTTAAGACACGATAAAAAGACAGTTTAATGAAATAGAATAAACTTTTTTTTTTTTCTTTTTGCAGTTTTTGGCTGGGGCTGGGTTTGAACCCGCCACCTTTGGCATATGGGGCCAGCGCCCTACTCCTTTGAGCCACAGGTGCCACCCTGAAATGGAATAAACTTTTAAAGTAAATATGGCATTACACATCACCACTAAGTGGTTGAATAAGAAATTCTACTTTGTGAGAATAATATTTATCAATGCCATAACTTGCTTTCCATAGAGTGCATTTTTTTTTTTTTTTTTTGAGACAGAGTCTCAAGCTGTCGCCCTGGGTAGAGTGTCGTGGGATCACAGCTCACAGTAACCTAAAACTCTTGGGCTTAAGTGATTCCCTTGCCTCAGCCTCCCAAGTAGCTGGGACTACAGGCTCATGGAGTACATTTTTAGTATAATATCTTAAAATTTCCTAATAATTAATTAGTGTTAAAAATTTTTTTGGCAACTTTATACTTTGAAAGGTATTCTTGAAATAAGCAGGTGCACACAGCTGTTGGGGTAGGCGTCTGGGACTGGGGCAGTGTGGTAGAGTGTGGTGGTCCTGGTGCCTGACCAGCCTGGGTTTGGTCTGTGGCTCTGCCCCTTTGCAACTGTTGGCTGCACCTTTCCTTTCCTTTCTCCATTCTCATAGAGAAAATGAAAACAAATGAACAATATACACGTGTAAAATTCTTTGCAAAGTGCTTGGCACATAGGAAACACTTAACAAAAGCTACTGATTATTATTATTACCACTCTAAAAATAAGCAAAATAGGTATACACAGACCGTCCTTTACTTCATCTGCCAGTACTTTCTAAAAATATGGCTCTAGAGCAGGGGTCCTCAAACAATGGCCAGCGGGCCACATGAGGCGGTGTGAATTGTTTTTGTTCCCGTTTTGTTTTTTACTTCAAAATAAGATATGTGCAGTGTGCATAGGAATTTGTTCATAGTTGTTTTTTTTTTTTTAAACTATAGTCTGGCCCTCCAACGAACGGTCTGAGGGACAGTGAATTGGCCCCATGTTTAAAAAGTTTGAGGACGCCTGCTCTAGAGCTTGCAACATCTTTGTTCTTAGAGGCACCTTAAAAAATAAGGGGCAGCTGAAGTGAGGGACCTTCTGTAGAACTTGATTTCAGGGTTCCTGTAAGGCCTCATTCTCCCCACTGTTTAAGGCTGAGGTTCTACTGTCAGGTTCATTTCATTTGATTTCACTATTTCCTTTTCCTTCCCTCTCTTTCTCCTCCCCTCTCTTGAGACAAGGCAGACTGGAGTGTCTGTGTGGGCTTGTCAAGGTCCCTGGAGACGGCAGGAGGCATGGGTTGCTCACTGTCCAAGTTCACGGAGCAGGATGGCAAATCATGGCTACTCCCTGCCAATTATCCTGTCGCTTAATGTTAAGATGAAAGTGGTTCAGAGGACTGCGCTTAAGCTCTTAAAGCTTAATAGCACTATATTTGTATTGTTTGTCTTTTCTTTATGTTTTGAATTATTTTTTGCAATGAATATGTCACTTTCATATTCAGAAAAAAATAAGTATGAAAGGAAGGGAAAAGGAGGAGAGGAAAGGGGAGGGGAGGGGAGGGGGATGAGACTGGAGGGGAAGGGAAAGAGGAGGGGGGGAGAGGTACAGGGAAGGGACAGAAAAGGGGGAGGGAAAAGAAAGGAAAAGGAAGGAAAGGTTTTGACGGCATGGCTCAGAGAGTGACAATCCAGGGCAGGAATCACTTGTTCTCTTTCTGATACTTCTACCTACTTCTAAGGCTTTTGAGCATATGGGGAAGTGACAACTTTGACATTGGTTATGCATTATAGTGTTCTTGTCATTCACTGTGATACTTCTGACAGTTTTCCTTCTGTGTAAAAACTGTCTATGAAATACATTGGCACATGATATTATACACACACCTTCACACATATACACACATGTGTACATACACACCATATGGGGTTTGTATAGCTTGTAAATGAAATTGCACATGTGAATATTATTTCCTGTTTTTATCTGCTTTTTGGTCTGAGAGGTTTCCTCACACATTTGTCGATACTTTGGCCTTCCATGCATACGACATTCTAGAACATTACATCTTTAGCTTGCACTTGATCATCTATGGAAACCTTTGTTACGTCAGATAAATTTCTCTTGTTCATGTGGAGTATATTTCAGTAGTTTGACGCATTGATTTACATAATCAGTAAGAGTAAATTTTAAACCTGTTCAAAATAAAATTTGCAAATATATTTTTAAAAACTAACTTAGAAGAGCAATTTCTCTGGTGCATGAACACATTTTTCTTCCTTGAACGTTTTTTCTAAATTCATGCCTCCTCATTTGAAGAAACTATGATAGAATATTCATTACTTTCTTGGTGAGAAAGAAAAGAAATTACATATGCCAATCGTTCCATATCCCTGTGTTATGTCAAAATCTCTAACATTTTAGTAACTCTGGGTCTGGGTAGATATTTCAGGAAACCATCATTTTCTGACACGCAGGAACAAGCCATTAGGCCATTTTCTAACACTGCTTGGAATTGGTTTTTTTCTTGCGAGTCAAGAGCACTGAGTTTCAGTAAGCCTAGTGCTAAGAGCAGTGAGGAGGGGACCAGAAAACATGCCGATCATCTGAGAGAAAGCGGCATGGTTTTCAGTCTCAGAAGCGACTTTTGAAGTCAGCACTTTCCTGAGTTGTAGTAGGGCCAGTATGAGAGTCCTAGGTATAGACTTTTCCATCATTCCTTCCCTGGAGATCTTGAGGTTATAGGCCAGCTCCAGCCTCAGCCTCATGGCCTGCTCCTCTCCAGAGATTCCTTCCATGAAACTGACTCTGCCTGATCAGGGCAAAACCATGACCACAAAACTTGGTGGAGTCCCTCTTCTCATGCGTCAAATGTATCTCAAAGTGATTTTTTAAAAAAATGAATGAATAGTCTTACTCATAAATTTGAGTAGGAACTTTCATACTCAATTTCTAGAAAATTGGAAAATAAATTAAACAGAATGGGCAAGATTTGAAGTAGGAAAACTTTGATGAGTAGATCTTGAAGTAAGTAGGAAAGAGTCTGTTCCCTTTACAGAGACTTTCCAAGTCCACAGAGCCACATATTGAAAATATTATGGGTCATTTTCTCCTCCTTTAACATGTAAGATGATACTTTTTCTTCCTTTGATTCTTTGAATCTTTGATGTAGTGGTGGTTTCTACTTTGGCTGCACGCGTGCACAAAGACTGGGCCTCTCGTGATGCTTTCCCAGAGTAATCCCGTTTACTCTTACCTGGTGTATGGCATCTGTCATTGTGATTCTGCCCTGTAGCATGTGAGCAGACAGCACACCATACCCCTTCAGAGTCTATTTGGAGAACTTCCACAAGCAGTCAATGAATTTTTCAGAAAATGTAAAGTTAATTAAAATAATGAAGTTTTTTGGGTATTTAGACTTCCACGTAGATATGTGTGTGTGCATGATTTGTATATTTATATATGTGCTATATTTAACTAGCATAAAATGCTCTGATGATTTACCACATTTCATTAATTTATGTGTAATAGCAATACAGTTCCTCTCGCCTGTTTGTCAGGATTTGGGCCATGATTCTTTTATAGTCTTTGTCATATCGTAATACCCGTTGACTTGTCTTACCGACTGAATTGAATTTATCTGCAGAGTAGCAACTGAGTCTTAATTCTTTCTTGGTTTTGGAGTATTGTGCATGATTTCTGGCACACAGTAGACAGTAAAAACACATTGGTTGAGTGAATAAGAAACAGACAGATGGATATATGGACAGCCATGAGCACATATTTAATACTATAATCTTGCCTGTAAAACAAACGTAGGAAGATTTACTAGATTGTTCCTAGACAGCTATTCAGGATTCAGTATGATATAAATAGAATGATGATGTAATACCACCCAGAAGCGTTTCCCAACAGTGGCAGTGTAGATGATTTGGGTGGGATCATTCTTCGTTGTGGGTGCCGTTCTATATTTAGCAGCCTCTCTGGCCTCTACCCAGTAGATGCTAATAGCAACCCATTCTCCCCAGCTCTGACAGCCAAAAATGCCTCCAGACATTGCCAACCATCCCTGAGGGAGGAAGGGGAAAGATCTTTCACAACAGAGAACCTCAGCTGTATATAGTGTCTGATTTCAGGATGGCAGTATACATTTGTATTGCATTTTTCCTTTTCCAGAAAGTTAAGTACACAATTGGGTTGGAATAAAGGAAATAATAATGACATTTTCCTGCCCAGATTGGGCAAGAAGAGAAGCAATGTTCATCTTCCAGATAAATTGTTTCAAGATATGTCATTAATTCTGGTAGAATAAACTACACATTTTTAAGCTATAAAGTAAAAATAAATCTCTGGATGCTAAAATTCTAGTGCTTCCAATGCATAGGCTTTCCATAAAGTTTCTTTCACCAAGGTGTATCTGTCCTCCACAACTGGAAAAATCTTACATTACCTTCCTGTCTATTCCATGCTTGGCTTATATTTTACACATATCTGGCAACTTTCCTGATTAAATATCCCCATCATCCAAATTCTACAGGATTTGTCTCTATTTTGTTTCATTTTACGAATTGGACAAAATATAACTGAGTTCCTGGATGCCTTAGTTTATTCATAAAATTTAATTAGATAGAATGTTCATTTCACTGACATGTTTCCAAAACACAACCACATTTAAAATATATCTCTTGGTTGCAGTGAGCTATGGTGACTCTGCTGCATTCTAGCCAAGGGGACCGAGCAAGGGTCCGTCTCAGAGAAAAAATATACATATCCTTACTGGAGAGCCAGGTAGGACAAATTGTTCTGCTGAATGAGGAAGAAATGAAGACCTAGAGAATTAGGGAACTGCAGAGTCACAGAGCTTATCACTGGCAGAAACAGGAGTAAATCTGGAGTCCCAGTCCCACACTCCAAACTCAAACTTCAGCACGTGAGAGAATGGCCTTCGGAGCTTGGCAAAAATGCAAATTTTTGTGCTACATGTACAGAGACTCTGCTTCTGTAAATTTGGAGTATAGGTCATAATTTCCTTTTTAAGAAAATATTTATTTATTTATCCACTTATTTACTGGCTCCCAGGTACTCACAGTTGAGATCAGTATACGGCTTTGGTCATGGTCAACTTCAATGCAAGACTGTACTTTTTTTGATTATTGGGATTTTCCCTCTTCCCAACTCCATTTTTACCTCCCTTCTCCTACCGTAGACATCAACTTTAATATGTTTAATATTAAACATATTAATATTTCTTACATATGTGTGCAACTTTGTGAAATCTATAGGTTTTGACTACACATGTGTTTTTAATTTTCATAAATAGTATCGTGCCACAGATCCCTTATGGTTTTTAGCCTTTTTATCCCTACCAGTACAACATTATTAAGATTTATTTATGGTGCTATACACTTCCAGGTGTAATCAATGCATAGTTTTAGCATCGTGTACAGAGTATATACACTCACCATCGTTTGTTTGTTTCCTTTAAATGGACGCTTGAATTATTTTACTCTCCCAGTTATAATTAAGGTAATATCAAACTCTGTCAAGATCTTTCAAATTCCTAGGAATTTTTAGTTTTTCAGTATAACAAAATTTAAACAAAATGTGCATCATTTGTCATCATGGTAATAAATTAACTTTTGAGAATAGGCTCAGAGAGAAGAGATTAAGTACTTTTTTCCTTTTTGGAGTTTAGGAAGTCCTGAGATTTGGAAACTTAGAGTCACTCTGGGAAACAGTATCATAGAATAGAGTAGACTGTGCGCTCAGTCATTCTATCTCACATGCAAGAGACAAAATGTACCTGTTTTTTTGAAAACACGAAGTTCACTGGAAAAGTCAAAATCACACAGAACACAGTCCCTGGTTCTTGCAGACCTGAAGCATAGTGGGTACACAGGTGGGGAAGCAAATCAGGGATCTAAAGGACTGTAATTGGCGTAGCTTTTTATACGGGACGTCTTAAGAGTTCAAAGGAGCTCTGGCATTATCAAGGCTGCCCGTGCTTCTTAAAGGAGAGAATCCTCCAGCTCATAACTGAAGTGCAAATTGTTCTTCCAAGAGAAGAAGAATGGAATGGGAACTAGGGCAAAGGGCTTGTATATTTATTATGTCTCTTCATAAAGTCAGGACGCAGAACTGATGACTTCCACTTAAGGGTACTCCATAAATGTGTGAAACTATAGGAAGTCACGACTGTATAGGAGGAAGAGAGATGGACTCCAAGCATGAAAAGTAGAAAAAGAATACATTTCCTTTGTTTTTCCCTTAGCAGAGCTTTACCGGGGGTATTTTGACAATTAATAAAACCTATTAGGTGGAAACAGCTTAAACTATAAATATTCCATCTTTTTCACTCATAAATAAGTATGGAGACTTCCCAAAGGTGGTCGTACATTGCATATTTTCTGATCCTTTCCCCATACCATTGACGCAGAGGTCTAGAGTTATAATTCCTTTTTGGAAATATAACCAATTTTGGTAGGACTAAACACCATTTTTTAATATAAATTCAAGTTTATAATTCAAACTTTCAAGGCATATTTTTACCAAAGAAAAAGTTGAATGTAGTCAAATATCATGTTTAACATAAATAGTATTCTGTAACACAAACAAATGAATTTTGCTGAACTTAATTTTCCATCACCACTTGCTATTCCACTGAACAATTTCCTATGCCTTCTCAACATTAAAAATGTCTTCTCCATTAGTGTCCCCAAATCCAATTCCATCCTGGGGAGAGTTCTCTCTAATTCTCTGCAAATTTAGCTCACCCTCCTCTTCACTTATACAAGCAAGTACAACAGTTGGAGGGAAGAAGGAAAATATGAAACCCATGTGGGATGACCCAGAAGGAAATTTACTTCCCTGAAATAATTTCAATCTAATTAAAGGCAAACAAGACAATGTAATTTTTTTAAATAAAACAAATTTTCGAGGACTTGTCCTTTAACTTCTAAATAAAAATTTGTTTAATGAATATTTTTAGTACTTTATTTAAATTTATAAATTTTTGTACTCATTTCTGTGTCTGTTTCTAACAACATTAACATTATAAAATAAAATGGAACACAACTTTTGAGCTGCCAATTTGCAACTTTGCAATAAACATATTAAAAACAGATCTCAAATTCTTTAAATTATCCATGGAAATCTATATAAAACTCTGGGTACTGAGTTGTTATTAAAATGACAGTTTTAAACACCCACTACTATATGTGAATTTAAAGTTGGAAGTTAGCCCATACTCGAATCATTTATAATGGTGACAGTAAGTCAGAAATGGAAAACTACTTAAGCGTGATCTGTAGAACTCCACAGGCTAGATGGGTTAAATGGTTACATAAACCTCTCTTTTCTCAATAAGTAGTGATGTCTCAGAAGACAGTATTTTGTTTCTCCTCTGCACAGTAACAAATGCTGTTTTAGCAAGAGAAAAATAAATCGTGATTCTTACTGGCATTTAAAGACACAATGGCAAAATTTGTGGCTGTTGTTGGCAGAGTTGTGCCCCCTACAAAATGTCATTTACTTTTATATTTACTGTGATCCTTGAACCTTCTAGTCAGGTGTTACCCAGGCAAGCGAATTATGCTTTTTCCTCGCAGTAAACAATGAAATGCTCAATTTGGAAGTTAACCAATTCTTATAATTCATTTAAATGGACAGTTTGGATAATTTACATCGCAAACCATAAAACAGGCCACTTGTGAAATTTTTACTTATTTTGAATTGCATATGTAAAATAACAAGGGAGAAATATGGGGTTAACACATTCAATGTTCGATAGATAAATAAGACAAAAAATGCGTGTAAAAATACATGTATATATTCACACGTATATGACAAATGTGATGTGTGTATACATAAATATATATAATATTATAATTATCATTTTTGCATGTGCGAAGAGTAATTTCCTAAATGCTGGGCATTCTACTAAGTGTTTTATTTTTATTTTCTCATTTTAATTTAATTTCAGTCCTAAGATATATGTAATGTGTAATATTACTACCCTCAGAAGAGATCACAGAGGCTCAGAAAATTTAAAATGACTTGCCTATATTTACCCAGCTCGTAGGAAGTGAAGCCAGAAAATTAGAAAACAGGCCGGTCTGACCTTAGAGCCCACACACTCAGGCTCCAAGATCCCCACTCAGCCTTACTTTTAAAGCTCTCTAGCATAACACAATGCATTGGAATATGTATATCTTAAGCTTGCTAGGTTAATTGTTTTTAAAGAAAGAACACAGTCAGTATTTCTCAAGGGTACATGTAAACTAATTAAGCATGGTGAATTTTTAACAAGTCATTCCATAACAATTGTCTAAGATAGGAAAACAAAATGTGACATTTTCAAGGAATAGAAGTTAAGCAATCCATATGGCCACGTTTCCCCTGGAAACAACATATTTGGCTCAGTCTGGACCATGCATCAGAGCTGGGCAGGCTCTAGCACATGTCCCAAGGCCACTTGATTGTTTTAGCAGGTGGCACTAGCACTTGAGCAGAGGCAGCCCAGGCACTTGTGTAAATGGAGTGCTGATCCCTCCGTGAACAGCTGGCAGAAGACAGGCTTCATGTGCTCCATTCTGAGAGAACTTCAGGGCATGTTATTGTCTTTTTAGTCACATGCTCACACTGAGCTGCCTTGTAGAATAACAGCGCTAGACAGTACCAAAGAGAACGTCTCATCTAACTCCCACATTTGGCAAGCAGATCTAGAGAACAAAGTGATTGGCTCCACGCCACACAGACAATCAAAGGCAGAGTTAGAAAGGGAAATGAGATCTCTGGACTCAAATACAGTGATTTCAGCACCCCCACCATCAGCTGAGAAGTATTCCTTTCATTGAAAGTGGGAAACAGGCTAACTCAATGTGGCTAGAATTTAGGAGTATTTTGGGTTCATGTTATCAAAATAGCCACAAAACTATCAATAATAGCTAGCTTTTCTCTCCATCTTTCACTAATATTTTCCTTACGTTAATTCCATTCTCAGGGCTCCCAATGTAGCAAAATGGCTGTAGTGGCTCTAGCTTCCGCATCCTCTGAAGTTCAAGTGCCAGGGTACAGGGAACTTCTCTTTCTCCAAACAATTTCAGGCTAAAATGTTGGATCTGACTGTCTCTGACCAGAATGAGGCTTATACTGATCCCTGAAAAATAATCCATGCCGAGGTGACAGATGCACCACTCGAGACAAGATCTAGGTCATATGCCCGTCTGAAAGTTCTTCCAAAACCATACGACTGAAAGTAGGGCAGAGGTATATGGGATATTTTCAGCAAGAGAAGAGTAAATGATCAATGAGTGCCAAAACAACATGTGCCCATTATACACAAGGAAATACCTCATTATTAAATATAGAACTGATAATCTTTAAAGGAGGAAGGAGAAATCTCCGCATCACAGAAGGAAGCCATATCAGAATTTGTGTCACAAAAATATATACATACATAAATAAATACATAATAAATGCATATATTTCCTCATCTATAAAATATGTGTATTTTTCACATACATATATTTGCTCATCTATAAAATGGAAATATGATGTATATGGTTCTTATAAGAAATATGGAGAAAAAGCACGAAATGTATAACATTGTGGCTAATACAAAGTAAGCGCTCAGTAGATAGTATCTGTATCTATTAAGGCAGTTAGCCTGACAGAAAAAAATACAATTTATTCATAAACATAACAAAAGTGAAGTTTACTACAGCAAGGATTTGTGCCAGTAAATCCAGAATGTGATTTCCTAGAGTTTTCTGATTGGGTGATTGTCAGAAAAAAGAAATTCTCTGGGAAATGTCTTCTTACCTCTTAATTTACCTTTTCTATAGATAAAGTATTGACTAATGATTGTGATGTTTTCAATGCTCAATTTTATAAATAAATATAGGACATATCTCCTGATGATCTCAAATCATTCATACTTATCTCTTTTAACCTAGACAGCATCAACTGAGATACTGTTTGTTACAGCAGGTAAAACCTAGGCTCAGACCAGTTGTTGAAAACTGCATTTCTCCCAACACCTTCTCAGACTCTAGGCAGTCCCAGTTATGAATATCGAGACGGTGTGCGAGCGATTATTTGTGTTGGTAGATGTCCTCTCATCTCCGCAAGATGTTAATTGAAAGCTAAAATTGAAGTGTTATTTGATATTATTTGAAGGCAGGAAGAATATCATCTGTTGAAATAGACAAAACAATGAAACCAATAACATCCTGTGATTTTTTTTTGTGATTTGGTCTTGGATATCTGAAAGACAAAATAAAGGACCATAGTAATATAGGAACCATCCATAACCTAACATAGAAACATAGCACCAAAAATTAAAAAAATTCTCCATATAGTTTGTCTTGAATTCATATTCACATGAATACCAGAACACACGACAACATAAACCACACCACAATGAGCCAGATCTGCAGTAGAAAACTCCAAAGACCAAGACATCACTCCAAAGATGATCAACTTCTACATAAATTGGAAATAACAATGAACTTAATGGAGTTGAAATGCAGTTGCTTCTATAGAGAAAAGCACCAAAATAAGCACAGTGAATGCAAAAGAAAAAATAATGTATATGAAGAAAAGATTCCTGAAATGAAGAAAGAATCTGCAGAGGAAAGAACATGTTGTTCCAAGAAAAATTAATAAGGAGCAATGAACTGTAAGGGATTTTGTGGGTGAGTTATGTTCCTTCCAAGATAATAATTCTTCAAGCAATCAAACAAAAAGCAAATCATTTATAAGGAGAGAGAAGGAAAAAGCAGGCTAGCTTCAGACTTTGTCTCAGCCATATTTAATACAAGAGCTCAGTGGAATGTCTGCAAAGCTTGCAGAAAATAATCAGAGCTGTTGTTTTTATGATGCTGTCAATCTAGTGTAAAGGCAGGAGGTAGATGCTTTCAAAGATGAAAGCGCTCCAAGACTAACATGGTATGGAGCCCTAGTAGGAAAAATAAAACAGTACCATACAAACAAATCAAAACAGTAAAGTCCTGAACAGGAAAGTCATAGTTGGAGACACATAGAACTCTCAACATTGTAAGACCACAGAGCAATGACTATTTAAAAAAAAAAGTGTGAACAAATTCTGCATATGGCCATATCCATCCATTAAGAAGGTGAGAGAAAGACATAAGCCTATAAAGACCCTAAGAACATAGAAGCTGTCTTCAACAAAAGATGATTAAATTCATACTATCAAAAGATTATTTAAATGGAATAAATCCATTACAAAGAGAAGACACAGAAGGACTAAATCCAATGGAATCATTAATATATAGCAGAAAGTAAATGTCATATTTTAACCATCTTAAAAATACCTAAATAACAAAATTGAGGAGTAGGACACAGGAGTGGGTCAAAGTGGACATGCAGTATTTTCCTCATATTGAAAGCAGAGAGCCAACTGTTGCTGACCAAAAGTAAGACATGTAGTTAAAAAATATGACTCTATATACTTTTTTATTTTTCATAATTTTTTTAAACTGTAAAGGTTTTTGGAGATTAATATCACTTGTGTAGAATCATTTATCTGAAGTTCCAGTATAGCTTCAATTCTATATTGAATAGAAACTTAATTGTAATGATTCATATTTTTAAAGTAGCATTCATGCTGTAATATTATTTTTGTCAATGCATTTATCTTTCAATTTATATATGAGGTCTGACAATTATGATCATGAACTTGCCACCACATGCTTACATTGGCAGCACTATACACACAATTTGGTAGGTTTCATAACCTTCGTATATCAGCATCTCACTCACAGTGTCAATGAGAGACCTTGCTGAGTGCGTTCATTATTGGTGAGTGTTGTAGGACACTGAGCATCAGGCTTGTAGAAGTAGCTACCCACTCTTGATGAAGGTGCTGGGAGCAAGACAATGTCCTACTCGGCATGGAGATGTTTTGCAGCCTGGAAACAAGTCCTCAAGCAGCTGTATGCATTAATGAGATAAGAGTAGTAGCTCATTAGCAAGCAGGTGTTATACTTTGTAACATTCATAGGGCAATAGGATGGGAGTCCAGCTGGGTGGAAAAAGCACTTAGCAACCATTAAAGATGTGACGCTAGCTTGTGACCCCCTACTCCTGTTGTATCAGGCTTCAATAAAAAGCCAAGAGAGAGGTTTCTTAGGGCTCTCAGGGAACAGACAGGTAGCCCACTCTTGCAGGGATGTACCTTCAATCTGTGTCCCAACTGTTTTTATTCACATGGTGACAGGGTGCCACAGCAGGAGTGTTTCTGTGTACCATCACAAAAATGTCTGAGCTTGAATTAGAGCAATGAAGAAACATCCGTAAATTTCTTGTTAAACCTGGCAAGAGCAGATGTGAAATCAGGGACATGTTAGTCTAAGTTTATAATAATGCCATGATGAAAATGGCAATGTACAAATGGATTAAACATTTTTCTAAGGAAAGAGAAAGCATTGCTGATGAAAAGAGGTCTACATAGCCAATGATGGGCAGAATTGACATTGCAAAAATTCATAAAATTGTGTGTTGAAATCATTTGGCTGACTGTGAGAAGCACATCAGACATAGTAAACATCAATAGAGAAACAGGAAAATCTTAACTGAAACTCTTGGCCAAAAACTCATGGCTCTTGCCTCACAACAATGCACCAGTTCACCTGGCACGGTCTGTAAGGGAGTTTTGGCCAGTAAACAAATAACTGTATTGGGACAGCCTTCTTCTAGCCTGATCTAGCCCCCAGTGATTTTTTCATTACACAAAGATAAAGGAAATATTAAAAGAAAGACATTTTGATGACATTCATGACATCAAGGGTAATGGGACAATAGCTTTGATGGCCATTCTAGCAAATAGTTCTAAAATGGCTTTGAAAGTTAGACTAGGTGCTGGCTTTGGTGCATGGATTCCCAAAGGGAGCACTGCTAAGGTGACCATAGTGGTATTCAGCAATGAGGTATATAGCACTTGTTCTAGGATGAGTGAACGTACTCATCAGACCTCGTAATCATCAATTCCAGAATTATGATAATCTACTATTAATATTGTCTTTCTAGGTTGTATGATTTCAGTTTCTTCTTTTTTCTTTTCTGTATTGGCTAAAATTCTTGTAATCAGCATGCATTACTTTTATAAAACAATAAAAACATTATTTGAAAATAAAAATCTTTCCAAAGGAATAAGGGAAGAGAAAGATTTAAAGTGAATGACAGCATTCGGCCAAATGTCTCCAGGATTGAAGATGTCATTTCAAGTTAATCCATAGGGCTATATTCATCAGATTAAAAAGCCACCCAGTAAAATCATTTCCATTCCTGGGAAAATAACATTCAGACTTCTCCTTCACACCCAGAGTAAATGTATTGTATAAAAGCACCAATATCAGCTCTTTACCATTTATGATATATATTGATTTTTACATTTTTATCCTTTGTACATACTATAGTTTAGCATTATTAATATCTTATTTGATACTTTGCTTCCAGAGAAAATTAGCTCATTCTTTCAGTAAACATCTATGGAGCATGAGGTCCTAAAAATTGATGTGGCAAACATAAATTCACAATCATTTTCTGGGAGGCAAACACATCTCTAGGTCATGAGGATCACTGATGAATTTGCCAGGCAACTAAGAAACTTCTGGATTGAGAAAGCACTGCATTTTCTCAATTTGCACTACCATATTCTTAGTCTTGAAGATTGTTCCTTCAAACACATTAAATTCAATGCCAGATGGATACATACAATGGATTTTTTTAAAGACGTATTTTGAAAGCTTCTATTTAGAAATGTGTTTGGACAATGTGAATTAATTTTTCATTATGCATTCTTTATATTCATTTCTGGAAAAACAAAATTAACTTATTAAAATAATAAATTCTGCAGTTTACCATATGGTCTTTTAGAGTCTTTGCTACTATTTATGTTTAGTTCCATTCAGTTTATTTTTTAATGGATTTTCCATTGAAGCTTAAGCTGTGGTCTAATAGAATTAATGCATAAAGTCAGGGTCAGATGGTGTGTATTATCCATTTGGTTCTCACACTTGCCTTTATGGTTGAGTCATCACAATATATCATAGTTGCCATAGAGAACATTAACCTTCCAAAACCAAAAATTATTACTCTTTTTAAGTTCCTTTTATATTTCAGGTAAGTGTATGTGTTACACATGGTAAGGTCCTCCCTAATAGGAACAAAGGAATACTCATGTACTACTTATAGAATAAACTTTGATATCATAACTTGTATAACATGTAATCTTTATCTTTAATGAATTCAGACTCATACATGTATAGTTTCCTAAGAAATACAATTTTTTTTAAACTTTCAACTTTGTTAGATGCTGTTTGAATTATGTATGTTTTAGTATATTAGTCTAGAATTAATTCTGAATTGTTTTTCCTGTAAGATGATGCTTGAACACAAAGTACGGAAAAATAGTAAATTAGATCTGCAGCACAAACACTACCATTATTATTTAGGTATTTCTTTTTTAACTTAATCATTTTAATTTGAATTACTTTATCTTAGAAGAGTGACATACTTAATTCCTTTCTAAGGCAGGTGTTTGAAAATGGAGTTTACAGGCTGTGAGTACCACTACACTTAGAATCAGATGCTCCTGATGACCTGCCCAGCCTGTGAGCCTGCTCTCTGACTTCCACCTCTGGAGCTCCCTCCTCCCTTGCTGCTCTCCAGCCACACTGGCACTGAACTCTCCAATCTTGCTCCTGACACCTTGCCTTTGTTCTGGTTCTTCCCTCTGCCCAGTGGTTTCTTCCCAAATCTTCAAACCGTGGCCCAGCTGAGCATTCAGGGCTTAGTTCAAATGTCTCCCTGGGGAAAATATTTACTTGTTATATTTTCTTCATAAAACATTACTGTCTGAAGTTACCCTGCTGATGTATTTGTAAGCTCAAAAATTGTAATTACAAGTTGAAAGTTGCCACTCCTGAGATATAACACCCATGAGACAAGGCATGGGCTCCTTCTGCTCTTGATCGCCAGGCCTGATCACCAGGTGAGCCAGAGGTGGTGTAAGCTGTCATCCAGTATTCACAGAGTGAATAAACCAGATCATTTTGGGCAGGAATGAGTATTTATAAGTATTTTGGACTTTATATCTTTTTTATTTCTTCCTTCCTTCTTTCTTCCTTTCTTTCCTCCTTCCCTCCCTCCCTCCTTCCCTCCTTCCATCCTTCCTTCCTTCCTTCTTTCTTTCCTTCCTTCCATCCTTCCTTCCTTCCTTCTTTCTTTCCTTCCTTCCTTCCTTCCTTTTCTTCCTTTTCTTCCTTCCTTCCTTCCTTTCCTTCTTTCTCTTCCTCCTTCTTTCTTTCAATTTTCGTATATCAAAACTGTAAAAATCACTGTTAGGAAAGCTCTACAAAGACAGACCATGAGATGAATTTTGCCCATTGGCTGGTATTTTGCCCCGTGGATAACAGACCACAGTTTCCTGACCCCTGATGCTCAACTCTAGATTGCCACCCCAGAACCCTGAATTAGAATCTCTCTAGAAGCGGGGCCCAGAAACCTCTTCATTTTTTCAAGGTTCTCAATCTCTTCTTAGGCACTGATAAATTTGAGAACTAGGGGATTGAAATGAAGAAAATAAATTTAGAAATCAACCTACGGAAGAAAATATCAGTGAATTTCCACAAAATGATGTCTTTTTCAATAATGTTAAATAATCACTTAGTTTTTGTGAGAATTAACACATTAATTTACCTTGAATTTTCATATCTAATGAGCAGCATCTTATCTACCATTTTAAAATATCAGAAACTGGACTTTGTCTACTCTATTTCATTATAGAAGTGATTTTTAAAAAGCTGCTGGATTTATACATCTGAATTTAAAAATGCAAGGTCTAAGCTGGAGCTCTACATTTGAAAGTTCTCACTCCTCGAATGATATCAGAATGTACGTGACATGTTAGAGAAAGAATGTTGAAAAGAAAAAAAAGTGAACCAGCACTAAGTCTCAATAATTCAATGTTTAGAAGATATACAAAGAGGATTGAATTATTGTAGAAGTCTGAGAAGGGATAGCCAAAGAATAATAGAAAAATAGAAAAATATAGCATAAATATTTGTAACTTTATGTCTAAACTGATAGTCCATTTGCCAAGTTTTAACTGAGAGATTTAAATATTAGGATACTTCCCCTAATATCTTGTTCTTTCATTTGATACAAGGAATTAACAATTCTACATTAAACAAAAGCATAAGCATGTGTGTCTACTATATAAGAGAAGTGATATTTGGGGGGAAAGCAGTCTCAAATTGTGGAAGTGACTGAATTTCCTCCCATAAATATTTTCTTCTTCTCTCCCATCTTCTTTTTTAATAATGGAAGCTCCAGAATTTTAGTTGGGCATAGGGACTATCATAATGGGCTACATTTTCTAGGCTCTCTTGCATCTAAAGGTAGCCATGTGGGTAAGATCTGGCCAAGGGAGTAGGAAAAAACAGGTAAAATTACAAGGATGTTTTTTAGACAAGTGGGATTTTGTTAATTTCTTTACTTTCCCCCTGGGAAGGAGACTTGCTTTTGAATGAGGCAGTAACAAGACAGAAGAAATACAAGGCCTGACAATTAAGTCCACAAACTCATCCTAGAAAAAGTGCTACATACTTCATTGCTGAATATCACTATTATCACCATCAAAGTACCCCCCTGGGGAAGCTACATACCAATGCCAGAGCCTAGTCTACCCTTCAAAGCAATTTTGGACTTTCTGGAATGACTATCAGACCTGTCATCGTATGGCACACAAAAACACACAAGAACAATACTCAGCGCCACTCAGCAAGAAACTGCCACACATCAACACCAACACAGCTGGAGACACCACTATACCCAGGTTATGAAGCCTTACTGGGTTCTTTATACAGCAGTGTCAATGTAAGGACGTGGTAGCAAGGTTGCGAACTTGTCATATGTAGTAGACAACAGCTCATAGTGGGAGGAGGTGGAGCTCAAGTGTGACGCCCCTGATGGGGAGTGGCTGTGACTACAGAAAGAATCTTCACTGCCTGCCAGCCACTCACTTCCTGCCTTGCCTCCTGCTGTGTGGCCCAGTTCCTAACAGTATCTATCAGAAGCCCAGGGGGTTGGGAACTGCCAGTTTAAGAACAGTAAGGGGAAGACAAAACAACCCACTACTTAAAGAGCTTTAGGGGAGGCAGGGTCTTCAGGAGACAGCCAGGTTTCCTTCAGGGCAAGAAGGTGAAATATGTTCAGAGAAGAGGTTGAGCATACAGATGATGCTTGCTTAAAATGAACCGCAGTATCTGGAACACAGAGAAAAAGTTTCAGGAGTTGGAGAGAAGAGAGTTAACAGAGAATAAGGCATGGATAGAGGGCTCTCCCTAGGAGCCTGGACTTATTAAGGGGGTTGAGAGGAGGGGAAAGGAATGGAACGTGGCTGGGCCTGGTGGCCTCTAGGTAGACAGTGGTGGCCAGGCTGTGAGGGTTGGGAGGTAGAGAGGAAGGATTTCTGAAGTATCGTCCTACTCACCGCCCCCAGCTGAATGTCTTAGTCCCACTGCACATTCCCACATGACTCCGGACGGGAGAGAGATGAACTGATTCTGAGTGTGGATTCCCACTTATGACCTCTGCAATGAGTTGAAACTTCTGAAGAAGCTAAGTCAGACTCCTTTTCCCTTCTCTGATACCAAATCAGTTTCTCCTTTAAAATCTGTGCAATCCTGGGGAGGTTATTTAATTTCCCTGAGCCACCATTTTCTCCTTTTAAAATATTAGCAGAAACTGTAATAATTAAATGAAGCAACATACAAATTGCCTGGTTTAGAGCATGGCTCTTAGTGGACATTCAGTATATGTTACCTGTTACTATTTCCACAAAGCTGAAGCTCATCTTTCAGGAAAAAAGATCAAAGCCCCCCTGTGCTGTTTATCTGGTTAAAATTAATGTCTGTCTCACAAAGAAATGGACCACTGCTTTCCAGAAGTTAGTTAACCGACACCAAACATGTCTTCAGGTTAAATCATGTCTGGTTACACCACTCAGAGAGATTGAGTCTTTACATGGAAAGGATGTCAATTTGCAAGATCATTTGGTAATTATTGCCATGTCTGTCATAAACTTGAATACAGTATGTGTTGAATTTAAACACTCTGTTCCTCTAACAAATGATTCTCTGCAGACATCCTGATCTAAGGCATTCACAGTGAAGCTGAACACTGTACTTCAAAAGTTGTGATTAAAACAAAATGAAACAATAAAAATTATAATTTGTTCTTTTCACACTGGGATATAAGTTGTTAGAAAATGGAAAAAATATAATGGGGGGGCACTGACATCATACTTTTTCCTAAGAACAACATTGGAAAGTCAGGTAGTGCATATCCGAACCTTTGCAGGTATTTGATTTTTTTTTCCAATAGCATTTCATGTTACTCTGACTAACCCATATATCTAAAGGAAAAAAAAAATGCTAATGCTATTGAAGAATGTTACTTTTCAAATAAATTCATATACTACAAGGGTCAAAAATTAAGGTTTGTAATAAAATATTAAGAATACTGAAACTTAAATTGCACATAATTTTCATGTGTTATTATTATTATCATTTAAGCTATTTAAACATAAAAACCCCTTTAGCTTGTGGGTTGCACAACCAGGTGGCTTGTAAGATACGGCCCCATGGATTTGGCCAATATGTTGTGTGTGAGTCAGTTTGCAAACCACTCTTCTGAATGTTGAAAGGTGGTATAGCTAAGCTTGCAAGTCACCGAAAACTTAAAGCACTGCTAAATGCAATCAGCATTGAAGGGGCCAAAGCTAGATATCAGTCCAGTTTTTTTAAGGTAAGTAGGAAATGCAAAGAAAGTAAAAGGCAAAAAATACATGGGGAAAATAACTATTTTTAGGAGACATGGTAGACAAATGGCTAGCATCCTACATATGAATAAATTAGATGACAATAGTACAAGTTTAAATTAGAAATGATATAATACAGGCAAAGACAAATACAAACAAGTAAGACAAATACAAACAAGACATAGACAAACAGTCCATAAAAATAAAGACAAATACAAACAAGACATAGATAAACAGTCCATAAAAATAAACTATAAGCAACAAGAATCCCCAAAGAACTGGCTCGGTGCCCATAGCTCAGTGTTTAGGGTGCCAGCCACATACATCAGAGTTGGCAGGTTCAAACCTGACCCCAGCCAGCTAAACAATGACAGCCACAATAAAAAAAATAGCTGGGCATTGTGGCAGGCACCTGTAGCCCCAGCTACTTGGGAGGCTGGGGCAAAAGTATTACTTAAGCCTAAGAGTTTGAGGTTGCTGTGAGCTGTGACGCCATTGAACTCTATCAAGAGTAACATACTGAGACCCTGCCTCAAAAAATCCCAAAGAAAGTTGAAATCATAGGAGAATTCTTATAGGTCAAATGACTACAGGCTCTCTCGAGACTTTGAAGATGGTTACAGATGACAGGTGCAAGTTGCTTTGGTGGGTTTCTAAGAGAATTTTACTGCTTAGGGCTAAGGTCTGTCTCTTGTGGTTCTCCTGGTCAGGTTGGGTACATCTTTCTTCTAGATGCTCTCAACACCCTTGTGTCAGTGTGATTTCATTCGTAGGCTGCCAACATCTGATCAGCAGGAAATGATTGGGACAGAAGCAGGGACGCCTTTAGACTTCCGCTATCCAGCAAGGCCACGTGTCCTCTGCTGGCCCAGGGTCTATCAGCGTTCTCAGATATTCACATCATGGCTGTATCTCTTCACTATGAGGAACAGATTTCAAACTTTCTCATGTTTTCCCCTAGAACACTCCTACTCAAGTTTAAGGGGAAGGTGGAAACTCTATTTCTTCCCTTTTTGAACCTTTTATATTTCTCAAACTAGCTGAAGTGTTCAGACTAGCTTTATCTAATTGGTTTTAAAAGCATTTTCTTTGTAAATTCTGCACACAGGAGGGTCTGTCTTAAGATCTTTTTCATATCTGATAACAAACATTTTGTCACATATAAATTGAGAACTTTGGATCTAATAAACATTAATGAAACAAATGAAAACTGATATGCATTTGATCATAAATAGAATCTTAATAAATTTAGAAACCAGATAGAAATAATATAGGCTCCCTTCTCTGATTGTATAGTGATAAGCTTAGATACTACTACTAAAAAAATATAGCTATTGACATTAAGTGTTTGTAAAAGTAGTTCTGGCGATTCATTCAAGAATATTAATGATGGTTATCCCTGACCTAGGTGGGGAGTGATAATAAAAGAATCTTTATATTTTATTTTGTATATGTCTTTATTTTTCTATTTTTCATTGACTATAATTCATGATTTAGAAATTAATGCAAATGAATGAAGAAAATAAAAAGAAATATAAAGTCTTCATCAGCAGTTTAATGCCACAGACAGGGTCAAATGAGTTCAAGACAGAGCAGAGTCCTTATGTTGAGCAGGTCCCTAGAGATACTGTCCAAGACTGTTTCATTGGACTATCAGATCTCAGTATCAGCATAAATTTTTTCTCTCTGTCCTTTGGGCTAGAATGTAGTGGCATCATCATAACTTACTACAGCCTCAAACTCCTGCACTCCAGTGATTCTCTTGCCTCAGCCTCACAAGCAGATGGGACTACAGGCACCCACACTGCCACCATGCCCAGCTAATTTTTCTATCATTATTATTATTATTATTTGTAGAGATAAAGGTCTTGCTCTTGCTCAGGCAGGTCCCAAACTTCTGAGCTCAAGCAATCCGCCCACGTGTAGGCTTCCCAAAACACTAGGATTACAGGCAAGAGCCACTCCATACAACCAGAATAATTTTTTTTTTTTTGAGACAGAGCCTCAAGCTGTCACCCCCTGGATAGAGCTGTGGCATCACAGCTCACAGCAACCTCCAAGTCCTGGGCTCAAGCGCGTCTCCTGCCTCCGCCTCCCAAGGAGCTGGGACTACAGGCACCTGCTGCTACGCCTGGCCATTTTTTGGTTGCAGCCGTCATTGTTTGGCGGGCCCAGGCTGGATTCAAACCCGCCAGCTCAGGTGTACATGGCTGGCACCTTAGCCGCTTGAGCCACAGGCGTCGAGCCTAGAATAATTTTTTAAGAGAAGCTTATTTTGTAATATGACAGTAGAGTGGATGACAGCTTTATTTTTCATTTTTATTTATTTATTTTTGGTTTTTTTTTATTAAATTATAACTGTGTACCAGCTTTAGAAATCAGACATTCATACAGCTATCAAATAAAACACTCCTAGAAATAGCTTCTACTTCAGTTAAATCATTAGGAGGCTGAGTAGAAAATTTTAAGCCAATGTGAAAAGGAACTACTTTCCTTGTGGAACACATGATTGATTTGCAATCTCAATATGGCTGACTTTTCATTTTAAGTGAATTATTTTTATTAATGACACACTTTGGTAAAGCAGCCGACTGCCTGTGAACTTAAGAATGCAATCCTTAGCAAGGGAAGAGAAAATAACCAGGTAATCATTATGTCCACATATAGAACTTAAAACCTCCTTATCACCAATACTTCTTAACAACAGTTCATCTAAACCATTATAGTATAAGTGCAATGGTCATTATTGGCACACAAAGTAATCTTTTCTCTGTGTTAAATATTTGTCAAAAAATAAAACGTTGAATATAATTATTTTAATATTAAATTATAAGTGTTAGATCTGTTGCACATTTTCATATGATTTCATATTTATATCCATTAATAAATGTTTGATTTAAAACAATTTTCATTTATAGATTAAAATATTTCTTTTAGATCATGATGCAGAAATTAAGTCAGATAATCTGACAATTGGATGAAAATGGCAGTCTAAGATCAATAAATGTTATTGATCATAATATCCAAAAAGAACATAGCCAAATATGAAAGCCCAGTGTAATATACATGAAAACCAAAAATAAAATATTACAACAGCCAAAGTGCATTGATACAATAGTATAAAGAAATACTGTTAAATCTTCCCTTTAGCAATCCATTATTGAGAACTGATTTTTCCTGAAATTCATAAGCATTGTCAAAGAAAAATTGTATTAGACATAGTTGAACAAGCAAGGAAGGGTTTCTTTAAGAGTATTTTAATAGGGGATAGAAATTGAACCCAAATCCACTGAAAGGAAAGGCAGGAGGGTTATAAAGTGCTGGAGCGAGCTGATGGAACAGTCTGGAAGAGGAGAGGGGGAGGCTTGTCACTGTGAAGAGGTCACCTGTGCGCTCAAGGTGCTTATTGAACTTGGGCTCCTACCCTGCCCCAGGAAGTGCAGACTAGGGCCTCTGTATTTCTGGTTGGTTGATCACACTTCAAAGGGATGGCTCCCAGGTCCTCAGGAAAGACAGCCCTGGGTTGTGAAACTAACAGAAAGCTTTACCTCTCAAAGGGGCAGAGAAAGAATTTACAATGACACTTTTCTTAAGTAAATGTTGAAAGAGAAAGGAGGTGGAGCCTGTAGTCCAAAAAAAACCCTAAAGTTTGGTCAAGCTGGAGGGAATAGTCAGAATCTCTTGTTGGGAAGTTAGAATGACAGAATATGATTTTTTTTTAACGAAGGAAAAGAGTGTGAATATAAATCAAACTAGAAAATGAGAAAAATCAAACCTTCATTTTTAAGCTTTTAAAATCAAAATACTTTTTTTCTTATTTAAAAATCAATCTGTGGGGGGGGAGGGGCAACATGGCCAACTGGAAGCAGCTTCTGAAAGAGGCTCCTATCCAAAAGTTAGGATAACATCCAGAAAATGACCAATTAAGCTGAAGACTGGGAGCCCAGCTGAGAGAGAAATGATAACTGCAGGTCATCTCTGCTGAGGCAAGCTGCGACTCCAAGAAGACAAGCTTCAGGTACAAAATTTATCTGAAAAGAAAAGTGTCCATCCCCTCCCCCATGAAAGCTGTGGGGTTATTTTAATTTTCTGTTTCCTTTCTTTTTTCTCTTCGTTTGCTCCTGCAGACTTTCTAGAGATGAGCAGTGAATTGTGGACCTCTTCTCTCACCCCAAGGGAGAGGGCTGTGGGAAGTGGGGACTATTAACTCAGAGAAACCTTGCTATGATGCTGAACACTCTTCCTAGGCAGAAAAATAGAACTAAAGTCTTCCCTGCCATTCTGAACTTCCAGTACAGCCTTCCCTCCTTACCTGACAAACCAGAAGCCTACTGAGACTGAAGGAGGAGGATCTTGAGCAGTGCCCCTCCTCCCTATTGGCCCAAACAAATGCCCTGCCTGGCAAGAGACTCTGGGACCCCACTGAGTATTCCATCCTCCCACCCCGGCCAGGGACTCCACTGGCAACCCACGCAGCCCCACACTGTGGGTTCCAGGCCTCCACCTGAACATGACCCTGGCCAGGGGCTCCATCAGCAACCCACGCAGCTCTGCACCATGCCAGATGGGCCCCTGCCCGGCCCACCCCAGCAAGGAACTCTGGGAGCCACACAACCTGCGTCCTCCCTCCGGTACCCTCCCTTCCTTCACACCAGCCCCGCCCATCTGGTCAGGGACTCTGGAAGCCACCGGACCCAAGGCCTCCCTCTGGCACCCTCCCTGCCTCCGGGCAGAGCCCTCCTCCAGCCAGAGACTGCTGGAACCAAGGGCTCACTTTGCCAAAGTCACCGGGTGCCAGGCACTCCCAGAACCATATGCACCATCCCCAGCCCTGCTACTGGATCTTTGTGTGCCATGCTCTGGAGCTGCTCCTACAGCCAGAATTCTGTGGCTGGGGCAGTCCCAGAGGAGATACACAGGGTCACTCCCTATAAAGATACAGCAATAATAGACTGATCCCACCAGGGACTAATCTTGAATAGACACCTCTCCAACTCTGAAGATGGCCAGAGGCAATGGTGAAAAATAATCATGAGGCAGAATCAATGGAAAAACTCTGGCAACATGAATAATCAGAGTAGATCAACTCCCCCAAGGAACGATAAGGCAGACACAGCACAAGATCTAATGCCTAAACAAATGGCTGAGATGTCAGAAATCGAATTCAGAATCTGGAGAGCAAATAAGATCAACAGAATGTAGGAAAAGATGAAATTAGAATTTCAAGCAGTACTCCAAAAGATGCCTCAAGAATTCAATGAATTCAAAGACAAAATGACCAAAGATATTGACACATTGAGACATGAATTTGGAGCCCAAAAGATCTGAGAAATACAATAGAATCCCTCAATAACAGAATGAGGCAAGCAGAAGAAAGGATTTCTGACATTGAAGATAAAGCTTTTGAACGCTCCCAAACTTTCAAAGAGGAAGAGAAATGGAGGACAAAAACAGATCACTCTCTCAGAGAGCTCTGGGATAATTTGAAGAAAACCAATATTCACCTTATAGGGATCCCTAAAGTGATGAAGTGGCTTCACAAGACACAGAGTCTCTTCTTCATGAGATTATAAAAGACAACTTTCCAGACATGCCAAGAGATTCTGAAATTCAGATAGCAGACAGTTTCAGAATCCCAGGATGACTCAGCCTGAACAAGACATTCCCCTAGAAACATCATAATTAACTTCACTAAAGTTAATATGAAGGAGAAAATTCTGAAAGCAGCCAGACCTAAGAAAACCATAACCTACAAGGGGAAGAAAATTAGAATAACTGCAGATGTCTCTGCTAAAACCTTTCAAGCTAGAAGAGGATGGTCATCGACTTTCAATCTCCTAAAACAAAATGACATTCAACCCAGGACCCTGTATCCAGTTAAACTGAGTGTCATTTATGATGGAGAAATTAAATACTTTAATGACATCCACATGTTGAAGAAATTTGCCATAACTAAACCACCTCTCCAGGATATTTTCAGACCTATCCTCCATAATGACAATAGTAATCCTCCACCACAAAAGTAAACTCACTCAGAAACTTTTGATCAAATTCCAAATTCGACAGTGGTGAAAGGATTAAAAAAGCCCACTGGAATATCAAAAGGCTTATCAATATTCTCAATTAATGTGAAAGGCTTAAATTGTCCTCTAAAGAGGCACAGGTTGGCTGACTGGATACAAAAACTCAAGCCAGGTATCTGCTGCATCCAAGAATCTCATCCAATCTTAAAAGATAAATATAGACTCAAGGTGAAGGGATGGTCATCTATATTCCAGGCAAATGGAAAACAGAAAAAAGTAGGTGTTGCAATCCTATTCACAGATACAATAGGTTTTAAACTAACCAAAATAAGGAAGGATAAGGATGGACATATTTCATCATATTTTAACTTCATATTTGTTAACAGTAATACTCAATATGATGATATTTCAATTATTAATATTTATGCATACAACCAGAATGCGCCTCAATTTATGAGAGAAACTCTAACAGACAGGAGCAACTTTATTTCCTCCAGCTCCATAGGAGCTTGAGATTTTGACACCCCTTTAGTAGTGTTGGATATATCCTCCAAAAAGAAGTTAAGCAAAGAAATTTTAGATTTAAACTTAACCATTCAACATCTGTACTTAACAGAAATCTACAGAACATTTCATCCCAACAAAACTGAATATACATTCTTCTCATCAGCCCATGAAACATACTCCAAAATTGATCACATCTTAGGTCACAAGTCTAACCTCAGCAAATTTAAAAGAATAGAAATTATTCCTTGCATCTTCTCAGACCATCATGGAATAAAAGTTGAACTCAATGATAACAGAAATCTGCAAACTCATACAAAAACGTGGAAGCTAAATAACCTTATGCTGAAGGATAGATGGGTCATGGATGACATTAAGAAGGAAATTATCTTAATGGACAAAACAACAATGAAGACATGAATTATCAGAAGCTCTGGGATACGACAAAGGCAGTTGTAAGAGGGAAATTTATAGCACTGCAACCCTTCCTCAAGAGAACAGAAAGAGAGGAAGTTAACAACAAAATGGGACACCTTAA
>CAUYRH010153175.1:0-16483 GCA_963574655.1 Perodicticus potto | reverse complement strand
TGTTTCACTTATAGATGAGGATGCAATATCCTAAACAACATATTGACAAGTTGAATTACAAAATTAATATTTAAGTAATATACTTTAGTCAAATTGAATCCAATTTATATGAAAGTTAGACACTATTTTCTTTTCCTTTTTTTTTTGGTTTTCTTTCCCTCGTCCCCTCTGAATGATTTTTTTTAATGTGTAGCTATAATCTATTGGCTAGGATTTTACTGAGACTTTTTGCATCTATATTCATTGGTGAAATTGGTCTGAAATTCTTCTTTTAAGTTGGTTCTTTTCGTGGTTTTGGTATCGGGTTATGTTTGCTTTGTAGAATGTGCTGGGGAAGATCCCTTCCTTCTTAATTTTTTGGAAGTATTTCTGCAGTATGGGTATAAGTTTGTCTTTGAATGTTTGATAGAATTCTGGTGTGAAGCCATCTGGACCAGGGCTTTTTTTTGTTGGGAGATTTTCATTGTCTCTTTGTTCTCCGTTCTTGAAATCGTTCTGTTCAAGAGATCTATTTCTTCTTGATTAAGTCTAGGGAGAGAGTGTGATTCCAGGTATTAATCCATTTCCTCCACATTGTCAAATTTGTGGGCGTAGAGTTTCTTATAGTACTCAGGGATGATCTCTTGTTCTTTACTCTTTATCATTTTTGATTAAGGTTATTAAAGATTTTACTTTTCTGTTTCTAGTTAATCTGGCAAAAGGTTTATTGATTTTATTTATTTTTGTGAAAAACCAAGTTTTGTTTTGTTAATTTTCTGAATGATTTTTTTGTGTTCAGTTTATCTGTAATTTAAGTTGGTGATTTTTTTTCTTCTGCTGGGTTTGGTATTAGATTGTTCTTCTTTTTCCAATTCCATAAGATGGTTCATGAGTTTGCTGATGCACTGTCTTTCTGTGTTTTGAATGTAGCCATCTAATGCAATAAATTTCCCACTTAAGACTGCTGTTGCTATACCACACAGGTTATAGTAACTTGTGTTATTCTTGTTATGTTTGAGGAATTTAACGATTTCCTCTTTTATCTTTTCCTGAACTCAACTATCATTCAGCTTAAGTTTGTTTAATTTCCAAGTCTTTGTGCAGTGTAAACGTTTTTGTTGGAGTTGAGTTCCACTTTTATTGACTTGTGGTCTGAAAAGATACAAGGTATAATTTCTATTCTTTTAATTTTGCTGAGGTTTTATTTGTATCCTAGGATATGATCAGTTTTGGAGTACACACCATGGGCTGATGAGAGAAATGTATATTCCTTAGGTTTGAGATTGCGTGTTCTGTATATGTCTATTAATCCCATTTGTTCTAGGGTCACAGTTAAGTCTTTTGTATCTTTGTTTAGTTTCTGTTTAGAGGATCTGTCCATTTCTGTCAAAGGGGTGTTAAAGTCCCTCCTATTATGGTGTTATGGAGTATCATATTGCTCAGACCCAATCAAGGTCTGTTTCGTACATCTGGGAACATTTAAGTTGGGTACATAAATATTTAAGGTTGAACTGTCGTCTTCTTGTATTGTTCCTTTGACCAGTATAAAGTGTCCATCTTTGTCTGTCCTAACTTTAGTTGCTTTAAATCTGCTTCTATCTGAAAATAAGAATGCAACCCCTCCTTTCTTCTGATTTCCATTTGTTTCAAATGCTGTTTTCTTTCCCTTAACCCTGAGTCTTGTCTTGTTGCTCAAGGCTTGGTGTGTCTCCTGAAGACAACATATGGATGGCTTGTGCTTTCTTATCCAATCAGCCTGCCTGTTCCTTTTCAGTGGTGAATTCAATCCATTGACATTTATTGAGAGAATAGAATTGATAAGTGTGGTGAAGAGCTATCTTATTTTGTGAAAGTCCATTGTGCAGTTTTATCTTTTGGGCTATTGTGGAAGCTATGTTTTGACCTTTAGCTTCTGGTTGTTTACTTTGATAGTGGTTCAGGTGGTGAATAGTGTTGAGAATAAGTCTAAGTATATCCTGTAGAGCTGGTCTTGTTGCAGCAAATTTCGTAGTGCTTGTGTATTTGCAAAATTTTTGATTTCTTTATCAACTTTGAACCTTGGTTTAGCAGGATACAGAATTCTGGGCTGGAAATTGTTTTGTTTAGGGATGTTGAAGGTAGATGACCATACTTTTCTGGTTCGGAAGGTTTCAGTTGAAAAGTCTGCTGTCATTCTAATGTCCCTGTCCCTGTAGGCCAGTTGGTGCTTACTCCTGGCTGCTCGTAGAATTTTTTCATTCATCTTGACTTTGGACAGTTTCATTACAATGTATCTTGGAGAGTCTCTGTTTGAGTTGAGATAACCCAAAGTTTGATATCCATTTGAAAGTTGTGTGCTGGGATCTTTAGTAAAACTTGGGAAGTTTTCATTTATGATTATTTCCAGTAGGGCTTCCATTCCTTTGGGACAATCTTCTCCTTCAGGAATCCCTGTTATTCATATGTTGGAATGCTTCATGGAGACTTATAGTTCTCTAAGCACATGTTCTGCTTTCTCTCTCTTCTTTTATGCCTCTTTAACTACCTGAGTAAACTAGGAAACTTTCTCCTCTAGCTCTGAAATTATTTATTCTCCATGGTCTAACCTATTTTTGATACTTTCTACTGCATTTTTACATTCCCTGATTGTTTCCTTCATTTCCTTAAGCTCTTCCATAGCCCTTCTATATTCTACATATCTCTCATGCAACTTTTGATTCTGTCTTTCCATTTTCTCATTCATTCCTTTTATTGTCTTTATCATCCATATTTTAAATTTCCTTTCTGTCAAGTCTATTAGTTCTTTCCAGGTAGAGTGTTCTGCAATGGCTGCCTCATGGTCACCTGGGGGAGTTCCTATGTTTTGGTTTTTCATGTTGCCTGAATTTTTTCTGTTGGTTCCTCCTCATGTGTTCTTTCTTCGTGTTCATCTACTTGTATTTTTTACTTTTCACTGCTTCTTTTGTTTTGAAGTCCTTGCTATAAGGGCAGCACCTGTGGCTCAAGGAGTAGGGTGCTGGCCCCATATGCTGAGGGTGGAGGGTTCAAACCCAGCCCCAGCCAAAAAACTGCAAAAAAAAAAAAAAAAAAGAAAGAAAGAAAAAGAAGTCCTTGCTCTTGATGACAGTATGTTACAATATGGCTGGGACAACAGGTGGAGCTGTGGTTTTTTCTTAGGAGACAGCACAGCCAACTATCTCTATGGTTCTTATTCCAAACTTAATTGCCTTTGGTGATTGCCTGATTGTTTCCTTAGAATTCAGACCCTGCCAGGTTGGGATCTTAAAACTCACAAGAATCCTTCAGGAGCAGGTCTCACAGAACCCTCTGACTCCAGTTCCTGTGGGGTGCAGGAGTCCCTCAGCCTGTCCCAGGAGTGGAGTTCTGATCCTGGCAGGTGGAATTAAGACAGCTGTACCTTAGGCCCTTGTTAAAACCTTCTTATGACCTTCCCCAAATGGCAGTCTCCTGGATGCCAAGACTTTGTCAGTATGACTACCTTATCAGCCACTGAACCTATGGCAAATCCTCTCCAACTGGCATTCAAATCTGATTGCTGTATATTGTTCGAGTCCACCCATGCCTCTAGCCTTTCCACTCAATGTGCAGCTTCCCCCTATAACTGAAAACTTTGGAAAGTCTTCTTCTCATCCCAGGCCTCTGCAGGAAGCCACCCCATCCCAGCTGTTTGCAGTCATTTGCCTAATTTGTCAGATTTCCACCCCTCTGCTACATCCAGCTCATCACCTACTCCCTATGATCCCTGAGCTGACTCTCGGTAAGGTCCCTGCACCAGGTATGGCTGGGTTCTCTCTTTTTCTCCAGTCATTCTAGGAGAGCTCAGATGAACAATCCTTCTAGTCTGCCATCTTGCTCCACCCCCCTTTTTTCTTTAATCTAGCATTACACATGCCTAGAATCCATTTCCCCTTCTGCCTTTTCATAGCCTTGTGATCGTGAGGTTTCTGAATTTTGATGTCCTTAGTTTTCTTATCTTTAAAATGGTCATGAGAAGACTAGCTACCTAATCATTGCGTATGAATAAGTAGCCTCTCAATGTAAAATCATGACCATAGTTCTATGTGCATGGGAGTGTGCTCTGAAAATGGCATATAGGTTTTGTCATTGTTATCATTGCTATAGTTTGCATTGACCAAATATTCAGTCATTTTCTGGTATGCTTTGTAGGGTCCCTTGATGACTGTAGGTTTTCTGTTAAAGTCTTGATTCTGAACGTTATACTTTACTCACGGTTTGCATGCCTGTTCTGACAGTTTAGCATTGATTGGGAGAAAAATCTCAGATTTATGTCTTTGTATACTTTTTCCCAGCATCGTAAATTTTTAAAACTTTTCTTAATGTTTGGCAGGAAGCCGTACCCTCATTGAGCACACATGCACATATGGTATGTATGTATGTGTATAGATAATAGACACACATATGCATATCCATTTTCAAATAGTTTTATTTTCTTGCCTTAAAACATCATGGCCTCCTAATTTTTCTTGCTGGGGTTAGATGTCTGAAGTTTCCACCTCTAAACTAAGTACCAGAAGAATTTGACGCATAGGCACCAAAGTGGTAGCCTTTAAAAAGCCACTGACTTCACTCAGACAGATACTTGAGACAGAAAGCCCTTTCTTCTTTGTGCTCATTCAGTGTCTGGCTTCACCAGGGTGGGTGAAGTGAACTATGTGTAAGTTGAGCTAAATATGGCCTTGCATACCCAGGTGCTGGAGGTGGGCAAGGGGTTCCTGTAAATTGAGAGGCTGGACACAGTCTTCAGGCTGGAGTCCACAGGAGTGAGGTGCCTGAGGAGGAAAGGGCCCTGCTCCTGTGGCCAAGCAGTTTGCCTGCAGTTAGTGTGGGCCACAGAAGAGTCTCCACATGCACTTTGACAGCTACTTGGTTAATTTGATTGATGCTACAGAGAGAAGCTGGACCTTGATGAGTATTTATAAAGTCCTGCATGTACAGTCTGCAGAGGCAGCCACAAAACCAAATTAAACACAGATTTTAGCTATGAAATAAATTTTTGAAACACTTTGTATACTTCCCTGTCATACTAAGTGCATTCAACTATTGTTGTTCTTTCTTCTCACGGCTAAAGGATTTTGTTTGTTCTCTTTATTGTTGCTTAAAGTTTGCAATTAACCAAAATTATGTGCAGCTGTTTTAATAAGCAATGGCTATTCTTTTCCCTGGCTTCATTTTTGCAAGGAGGATAGGCTTGCTCCCTTCCCAGCCTGGAGGTTGGTATTTGAGAATTAGCATTCTTACTTTCTTTATTCTTCAAAACAATTAACAAGCGTATCTTTGCTGGCCAGATCCATGTATTAATTGCTTGTTTTTTTCATGGTTCCTGGTCAAAAGATATGTTTATCTCGAGATAGATTGCCTCATGCCTGCTAGGTAGCAATTGAAAAAAATTCCAGGATGGCTCAGTCTGCCACTGAGGGTCATTATCACTTGCAGAAGATTTTACCATAGTTGTAAGTAGGAATGAAAAACCCTGTTGGACTGTGGCTTCTCTGAGTGCTGAATATATTGGCTATGCATTTTAAGTGGTAGGGAAAAGACAAATTATGGGATGAGGAATGTGTAATATTTAAGACCTGAAGGAAGAGCCATACCTAACCATGCTGATAGTTGGGGGAAAGAGCATTGAAGGTGGAGGAAACAGCATGTACAAAGGTCCTGAGGTGTGAGTGAACTTGACTGATCAGAAGAATAACAGTATGAACTGTGTAGAATTACTAAGAAAATAGTATCTCTCAGCCGGGCGTGATGACTCGCGCCTGTAATCCCAGCAGTGGGAGGCTGAGGCAGGTGGATTGCCTGAGCTCGCAGGTTCAAGACCAGCCTGAGCCACAGCAAGACCCCGTCTCTAAAAAAAAAAAAAAAAAAAAGGAAAGAAGATAGTATCTCTCTCTTAGGTTATTGTAAGGATTAAATTTGATGAAGTACATTAAATACAGAGTATCCATAATGCTCATGTTCTATTTTAAATTGCACACAAACTTTATAGCAATATTAAACTCAACCTGTACTGAGTCCCAGGCATACAATGGCAATAGATATCAAAATAATAACATCATTATTATCTTCATCTACTTTAAAGTTTTTCTCTACATATAGAAGTTCTTAAAAATACTTTAACAGATGCAAAAGGAAAGAAGCCTTATATTTTTAGTGACTACTCAGGCCTTTTTGCTCCTGTAAGTTATCTATCATCCAAAGTTTTTCTCCGGCTTAGCTTTCCTCAGACATATTCTGTGTCTTCAAGCAGATCTGCTTTGATTCATGAATAGAGACAAGGAAATGGAAGTTGGATGTGAAATATTTATTGCAGTGATGAGAACTTACAGAAACAGGGAAGAGACTTGTTATAAATTCTCTATTTATGGAACGAATTTTACACAAATCCAGTTGATCATTTTTCCCTGCTTAAATTGTAAAATCCAAGGGGATGGCAGTTTTATAAAAGACCACATTTTTAATTAAATATAATTCAAGTATAGAAAATAGCTAAAAGCCCATGGTATAGCCAATGGTTTTATAATGTGAACACCTATGAAGCCCACTCCTGTAAAGACCTAGAACTATTACCCCAGGAGGCCTCTGAGAGGTCCTGCTTAAATCAACACATTTCCTCTCCCCAAGGGTAACCATTCATTCTCATGACTTTTTTGGTACTCTTTACCTTACTTTCTTTTATATGCTTTATTATCCATACAAGTATCCCTACATATTACAGCTTAGCTTTGTCCATTTTTTTTTTGCTTGTCTATTTTTAAACAAGTGTTGAAATTTTTACATTGAAAGAACCAGAATGAAATAAAAGCAGCCATGTAGGGAACATCTAAACAACAACAAAAAACAACAAACAAAAAATTACTCCAAACTTGAATTCAACCAGGGCTGTTGGCAAGCGGGAGATGCTCAGAGCCAATTGAGGAGGGCAAGAAGGTGCCTGGGTGGGGTGTGGCTGGCTGAGAGCTGCTTCCTCAGGAGAGTTCCTTTGCCACGGGAGATTCAGAGACTGTGGGCAGCCTGGTGGCAGTTCTGAGTGAGGAGTTGTAGGGTGCACTTTCTGTTTATGTTAGAAAAGCTCCTCCTTTGAAGGAGCCATGGCTGTTTCCCCAGGGTGTGCGGCTCAGGGGAGAAAGCTCAGCTATCGGTAGATAGGAAAAAATGAGAGAAAGGGTGGGTGCCTCCCTCAGCTGGCTGAGGAGGAGCAGCTGTGTGTGAGAGGGGTGGAGACCACTGGAGAGATTGAGTCCTCATGGCAGGAACAAAGGGATAGTGGGACTTCGTGGGATGGATCATTCACAGGAAAGAAAATGGGTCGCTGCTGCCGACCTTTTAGACTTCCCCACTCTGTGCCATTTGTAAACACCGTGCTCAGCACCTTTATAGTTATTAATGGAAAATCTAAGACAAAACTAAATGGAGTTTTTATTTCCCTTTGGAATAACCAGGCAATTCTGGGCAACAGTTTGAGAATATGGCCTTTCAGGCTCTGGTGGAGAGTAGCTAATTACTGGGAAAGTTTCTGATGGGGAAAGTCCTCAAATGATCTGATAGCAAAAGAAAGAATGGATGGGAATCCCACTTGGAACTGAGTTGCCCTCCACTCTTCAGGAGAATTTTAATTCTGTCATTGGGGAGCTGATTTTTAACTCTGTCATTGCTAGTAACTACATAAACATTTATAAAAAACAAAAAGACTCCTTGAAGGCAGTTACTTAAATATTTATAGAGATTCTTCTGAGTGCCAGGCACTGTATTAGGCATGGCATATACAGAAGTCAACGAGATGACAATGACCCCAGCTCCTCAGAGTTGCCTTCCTGTCATGGAGACTGACATGAAACAAGAAATTCGTGATGAACTTGTTGAGTACTATGGAGCACTCCCGAGGGATTGCCTTGCTGGAGTACCTGGCTAAAAGGGCCATGATGTTCTAGTCTAACCTCATCACTCCTCAGATTTGGAGACAGAGGTGATAAAGTAAAAGAGGATGCCTTATTCCAGGGAATATAGGTTGCCACAGCCAAGATTCAAACCTGAATCTTACTTTTGTTCCACTGTTCTGTAGTCAGTGGAACACAGGTGTGTTTCACAATGTGAAACTGGAAGATCAGGAGCCTGGTTGAAACATAATCTATTCCACTCCCTGATAAGTGCTATAAAATCTTGTGCCCTCTACTTTGAAGTGCTTTTTCTCTTCTTATTTTTATAAAATGTTCTATTGGGGCAGCAGTTGCTATGCAGAAGCCAGCATATAGGTCCTTAGCTTGAATTTAGGCACAGCTTGTAGTCCATGAATTATGCCCAGGAAACAGATGTTGCTGACCTTGGACCTGTCACTGCTTTTTCTTATCCTAGAAAGATAGGTGATTTCTCAGATGTTCAGCAACTCCATGTAACTTTTTCATAATAATTTGGCATTTATTTAATGATGTGTAGACAACTTGAAAATATTTTTAAAGTTATAGAGATAAGCCTAAAAAGTAAATGGGTGCCCAGTCACTCAAATCCTTTTTCCTGGGTGGGTAATTTGAAATATGTACTTACTAAAATTTTCTCCACTGTTTAAAAAGACTGTATCTAATGAAATACTACAGGACAGAAAGGGTTCATCTGAAGCATAGCATGATTGTAAAACACAGACACACATGTGATATACATTTCATAGCTTTGTATATTTTTCAGGCAGAACATTGAAACATGGTAGAAACAGTACTGAATACAGTGAAACTGGTTTAAATAGTGGCTTAGTATGGCTGTTTGTCTCTGCTGGCCTTTTATTTATACGTGTATAATTATGATTTCCAGTCTTGTTACCAGCGTATTTCCAAATTTGGTTTCATCTTTACATCTTTCCTTCTTGGAACTTCTTCTGTATCTCCTGTTTGCCTGGTGAGTGGATCTCTTTGTAGTTGAAAAGATTATATTTGGGTGTTGCGTGGTGTGGCCTCCCAGGGACACTGCCTAGGCATTTTCCCAGTTGTCCAGGACATAAATCTGACAGTCACCTTTAGTTCATCCCTGTCCTTAATGCCCCCCTCCTCTCACATCTCATTGCTCACCAGGTCCCCTGCTGATTTTGGTCTCTAAAGATTTCTCAAATCTATGTTCTCCTCCCTCTGTACCCTGCCTTCTTCTGGTCATCATCTTTTCTTGCTTAGATTTTGTAATGGCTTTTTGACTGACCCCTTTGCCTCAAGCCATGATGCTGTTCTAAGTCATTCTCTGTATTTCCTCATCGCTGGCCTACCTAAGACCTTCACAACCCTGCCATTGCATGCCAGATACACTCTGAGCTCTTACCAGGACATTCAAGGCCTTCCACTGGTCTTGCCCCAGCTTCATTCTCAGCCCCATTTTGCACCAGAAACTGCTTCTAGCTAGCCCTAGGATATGGTAACACCGAAAAGACACACGTACTGTCCTTTTTCTCTCCCCTGGCTCCAGCCCGCTCCATTCTCACTCTGCCATATTTAATTGTGGGTGAGCAGAATTTATTGGAAGTGGCAATGAATGAAATAACCTTGGACCTTGCTTTGCACCAATCTCCAGAGTAATCTGTGTATATGGCTATCTATACTACCCTGAGCGAGGTAATACATCTCATAACGAAAATGGCCCCTAGTCATGTCAAGTTCACACACGAAATCCAGGAGCATATCCACAAAGGCTTCCCTCTGGATGGATTTAGAAGCAATAGTGTAAAGCATCTGGCTTTTGTGGATGGGTGGAAATTGGAGAGTAACTATTCTCAGCCTTCTACTGGGAGAAGTGCCTTAGTTCTTTTTTGGGGGTTGGGGGGAGGCTTAGTTCTTGACTTTTAGTCCTCAACTTGACATTCCACCTCCCACCCTCTACCCCTAAATCCTAGCCCCTACATGTGATTTCTGTGCTCCTAGGTCCTTTCTCTTTGCCTCCCTCTCCTTCCTAATTGGCATTCAGCTTTGTATGCTGGTTGTCCTTTATTCAGTTATATCTAGGTCCACATGGTTTTGGTGGAGAGGGAAGGAGGTGCATATGTGGGGCTAGAAATCCCTTTAAAACATGAAGGTAGGAAAAAAAGAAAGGGGAAAGAGGCTGTCACAGAAATGTCAATTGAAGATGGGATATCTAAAACACTGGGTGGTAAACGGTGGCCTATGGGGCAAATCTGAATCCAACCTGCTACCTGGTTTTGTAAATAGCTTTATTGCAATGTGCCCATGCCCATTCATTTATGTATTGTCTATAGCTGTTTTCTTAGTACTGAGTTGAGTAATTGCAACAGAGGCTCTATGGCCCACAAAAGCTAAAATATTTGCTCTCTAGCCCTTTGCAGAAAGTTTGCCAACCCCTGCTCTATAGGACAGTGACGCCTTTCATTAGGACAGATTTAATTCTATAAGCATGTATCTGCTGTATTATCATGCTTATAAGAACTTCTGTCTGTGATTATTTGTGTTGTATAACCCAAGGTGCTTTTCTATAGCATGCCTCAGAATTCAGGATAGCCAAAAGTCATGAATGGAAAGTAGAGCAAACCTACCCTTTACATCTATAATCTGGTGTTTGCAGCTTCGTCATAACTGGTTTTTAATACGTAAGATTTCAGTTTGAGTAAAAGTAAATAGATTGCCACTGAGATCACTATAGCAAACTGATTTCATTTTGGGAGACAGCTCTGAACCCTATGTTGGGAAGGATTATGAGGTCCCCAGGGACTCAAAACAAAGCAATGCTGTAATTGATTAGTGATGTCTGTCAGAGCCTGTGCAATGGAGGAAATGAGATCCATTTGTCTTAAGCTAGAAACATCTTCTTAAAGCAGTAGAAGGTTTAAAGACCTGAATGCCTGTGGTTCTGTCCATTACACCATAGCCTCTGATCTGCCAGTCACTAAAAGGAGAACCTCCATAGCCCAGAATCATCACATTTATAGCCTATCATGGAGCTGCAATTGAAGAGACAGAATATTGATTTATGAAAGTAATAGTTGATTGAAGATAATTCTGTGTTTGCAATTATATCCTGTGAGTCAACTTTTTATTGTAGTAATATGCACACATACACATACACACAAAATTCGCCATTTTAAAGTGTGTAGTTCAGTGGCATTAAGCACATTTACATTGTTGTGCAGCTCTCATTACCATCATCTTCAGAACTTTATCACTTTCTGAAACTGAAGTTCAATATCTATTAATCAATAAATCACCATTTCCCTCACCCACTAGTCCTGGAAACCACTGCTCTATTTTCTGTCTCTATGAACTTAACTAAACTAAATACCTCAAGTGAATAAAATCAGACATCTTTTGTCTTTTTATGTGTGGTTTATTTCACTTAGCACAATGTCTTCAGGTTTCCTCCATGTTGTAGCCTCTGTCAGAATTCTGTTCCTTTTTAAGGATGAATACTATTCCTTTGTATGTGTATACCACGCTTTGTTTATTTGTTCATCAGTAGATAGACACTTGGGTTGTTTCTGCCTCATGGATATGATGAATAATGCTGCCATGAACCCTGGGATACAAATATCTGCTCAAGTCCCTGCTTTTGTTCTTTTGGCCATATACCCAGAATTGGAATTGCTGGAGCATATCTTAATTTTATGCTCAATTTTTTGAAGAGCTGCTGTACTGTTTTCCATAGTGGCTGTACCATTCTACATTTTCACCAGCAACACACAAGTGCTCTGATGATAGCCAGCCCAGTGGGTGTAAAGCAGCATCTCATTGTGGTTTTATTTGCATTTCCCTAACGTCTAGTAATGTTGAACATCTTTTCATGTGATTATTGTATATCTTCTTTTGAGAAGTGTGTATTCCAGGTGAATCAACTACGTATAGTTTATTCACACTGCTGGTTTCTATAGAGAGCAAGAGATGGAGTTTCCACTGGGAATTTCCCTGTATGGCTCCTGAAAGATCTTGAAGACAGTCACGTGGGAGCTCCCTATGATTGTAATCACAAGCCAGGAACTTCTAAGAGGAAGGAAATGCTAAGTGGAACGGGGATGTTTCAAAGCATCTGTAGAAATGAAGATAAAGAAAGGAGGGAGAACTGCCAGACTTTTTTCAATTTGTATCTTCTCTCTTCCCAAGAGTGAGAGAAAGGGGAGAGGGAAAAGAGACAGATCCAAAGGGTGTTGCTTCTGCTTGACTTGGGCTTAAAATAGGTCCCTCACAAGGCCCCGAAGCCTCAAAACCCACAAGTGACATTTTTAGTACAATTTCTTTTTTTCGGTGTGGAGGCCTTTGATTATCTCACCATAATTACTGTTTTTATGATGTGCTTTTTTCCCCCTGGTGGCCATATTTTAGTGAAGCAAAGTTTGAGTTGATTTTGTTAGAAACGTAACTCTGGGATCATTGCCTTTACCTTGCTTCCTGTAATAAGAATAGTTTAAATGAAGTTTTAATGTACATAAAGTAATTGATTTCAAACTCAGAAACATTTTAGGACAGCTGGTAGAAAATTCTAGTCCGCCTATTTAATTTGAAGCCTAAGTGACTGAAGGAGGTTTGTTTTGGAAGACTTCTGAATTAATAGATTTCTCTTTCTGAGCAATTGTTAGAATTTAGCAAGAGCGAGGAGATAGAGCTGTGTGTCTGTCTCATATACTAAAACTTCACTTAAATGAGGGAAAATAATTAGTTATATTAAAAATAGAGATCATCTGAAAGAATCAGCAGTAAATTAGTTTTACAGATGTCTCATCAAACACCTTTTAGATGTTCCCTATTGTACATAATTCCTATCCAACATGATTTTAAAGTTATAAGGTTTAGTCTTCTCTCTATGCGGACTGCAACCATAGTTAATCTCCTATTAATAAAAAAAACTAGCAGAAACATTAGTGGTATGCTAGTTCTTTTGATTTATTTTCCAGCTTTGCTTTTAGTGATCTTAGATGCCATTGGATTGTGTTCATTGTCTCAGCACCTCATTTAAACACACACACACACACACACACACACACATATTCAGGTTTGGTTGTTTGGTTTGTGACGACAGAATTTTGGATCTGCCATATTGCAAATTCCCATCTGAGAAGCAGTCTCCAAACCTTGCCTCAGAGGACTGTCCAGGACTGGGATGTGTGGGAATGTAGCCTTCAGGGAAATGAATACGGATTTGAGGAAGAATAACAGGAAAAGTCACAGAACTGAATTGGACCCTGTCCCTTTTCCCCAAATACCAACACCATCATAGTGATGATCGTGTTTATAAAAATGTAAAGTATTGTTAACTATTTTGGATACAATTTTATTGGTACTTGTTTTATTCGCCAGAGTAAGGAAGTTCTCAGATTTATGTCATTGGGCAATTAAGGTTCACATTAATTCAACCGAAGCCTCTAATCCCATCATTTCAAGCAAATATGAATGAGATAGTTAATGATTAATTGCCTCATTACACAAATTCACAGGTGGCTTTAACTTTAGTATCCAAGCAGCAAATTGTGGGAGCAGTTTGGGATGTGCTCAGAGATCTCTGCCTTCCCAGCAGTGCTTAGGAGTTAAAGTTTAGCCTGTGCTGTCGGTCCACTAGGTTTGAAGCCCAGCTTCATCACTTCCGAGCTGTGTGACCTTGGGCACGTCACTCATCTCTCTGCCTCACTATGCTTCAGTTGTCAAATGGGGATTACCTCAGAGAGATGTTAGGAGATTAAATGAACTAATACAAGATGCGTATTAGAAAAGGGGCTAACACTGAGTGCTCAATAAATGTCAGTGCTAGTACTGTCCTTGTTACCATTTTTATTAAATTTCCCTCTTCCTGTCCAGTTTTGCAGAAGCATGAGTTCTTTTGAATGCAATTTTACATTCAAGTGTTACTTCAAAATTATATTAGAAGCAGGTAATGAGGCACTAAAGGGTTAAAGTAGAACCCAGGTTGATGTTTACCATCATCAAAATAGAATTAAGTTAATTAGGTATAGGTTAACTTCTACCTAATGTTATATGTTAAATGTGGTGACTGTGTCATCCTGGAAGAGATGGTGTCCTTTTATGTGAAGCCCATCCCTGAAACGACTGTTGAGTTTTGGACAGCCAGCAAACCCCCTTCTCATTATACGTGTGTGTACGTATGTGAACACGCACACATTTGCGCCCAAATTTATCTCTTCATTTAATCGGCATTTTCTGACTTTTGATGAAATGCTTATTATTTCATTTCCTTTTAAAACCAATTATGAGGCCAGGTGTGGTGGCTCGTGCCTGTAATCCTAGCACTATGAGAGGCTGAGGTGGGTGGATTGCCCTGAGCTCAGAGTTGCGGGACCAACCTGAGCCAGAGTGAGACCCCGTCTCTACAAAAAAATGCCGGGCATGGTGGGCGCCTCTAGTCCCAGCTACTTGGGAGGGTGAGGCAAGAGAATTGTTTAAGCCCAAGAGTTGGAGGTTGCTGTGAGGTATGATGCTACGGCACTCTACCTTGGGCCACAAAATGAGACTCTGTCTCAATAAAAAAATAAATAAATGAAAGAAAAAAAATAATTATGAAATATTTCAAACATACTGGAAAATGCAGAGAACAATATAATGAAAACCAATTGCATGACACTCATACTAAATAAATTTTACTCAGTAAATAAAAGTAAATTAATATGTTTCCATCTTTGCTTGACATTTTTAAAAAGATAAAGGTAAAAAGATATTTTACTCCATCTTGATCCTTTTATTCCATTTTACCCAAAGAGAATCCTATCCTGAAGTCACTGTGTCACGCTTATTTTTATACTTATTTGACATATGTATATATTCCTAACCTATTTTTATGATTTTATTAGATATTTATTAATTCATAGATAACATGTACTGTTATTTTGTATATTCTTAAATGTAATAGGTAGTTTGTTATTATCTTTATGTAGTAGACTATTTAATCATTATCCAGGACCCTCCCTATTACTGGGACGCATCAAAGAACCTTCCCCTCAAACTTAGGGCCTTTGCAATTACAGTTCCCTTTGTCTAAAAGGCCTGGTATCCCCATGGCTAGTTTCCTGTCTTCTCATGTCTTTATTTGACATTATTCTGCTTTACAGCCTTCCCCTTTAAAATGGCAAGTCTCAGTCTACTCCTTAATCTCCTTTCTCTGCTTATTATTCTCCAGCACTTTTTATCCTCTAGTTTACTAAACATTTTACATATTTTCTTCCTTATTGGCTATGTCTATCACTAGAATACAAGCATATTGAACATAAAGTTGTGGGATCATGGGGTTTTTTTGTCTCTTAAAAAAATTCTTCATTTCAGACACATACATATATAGTGCTCAGCAAATATTTCCTTATTGAATAAACATGTATCATCGGACAATTCATTTCATTTCTTAATAGTATGTTGAAGTTTATTTGAGTTGACGCCTGTAGCTCTGTTTTATTTTCACTCAGATACCATTCTATTGGTTATCTACATCACATTGTATCTAGTTATATAATGGTTGACATACATGTATTAGTTATTTTAATATTTTTGCTTTTATAAAGTGTTGTGGTAGACATTCATAAGCATTTTTATTTAAGCAAATGTGTGAATTTATCTTTTCTTTTTTTATTGTTGGGGATTCATTGCAGGTACAAGAAACTAGTTTATACTGATTACATTTGTTAGGTAAAGTCCCTCTTACAATCATGTTTTGCCTCCAAAAGGTGTGGCACACACCAAGACCCCACCCCCTCCCTCCTTCCCTCTCTCTGCTTTGCCTTTCCCCTACCTCATTCTTTCTCTCTCTGCTCTCCCCTTCCCCTACCCCGACTGTGTCATTAATTGTCCTCATATCAAAATTGAGTACATGGGATTCGTGCTTTTCCATTCTTGTGATGCTTTACTAAGAATGATGTGTTCTACTTCCATCCAGGTTAATACAAAGGCTGTAAAGTCTCCATTTTTTTTTTAATGACTGAATAGTATTCCATAGTGTACATGTACCACAGCTTGTTAATCCATTCCTGGGTTGGTGGGCATTTAGGCTGTTTCCACATTTTGACGATTGTAAATTGAGCTGCAATAAATAGTCTAGTGCAAGTGTCCTTACGGTAAAAGGATTTTTTTCCTTCTGGGTAGATGCCCAGTAATGGGATTGCAGGATCAAATGGGAGGTCTAGCTTGAGTTCTTTGAGAATTCTCCATACTTCCTTCCAAAAAGGTTGTATTAGTTTGCAGTCCCACCAGCAGTGTAAAAGTGTTCCCTTCTCTTCATATCCACACCGGCATCTGCAGTTTTGAGATTTTGTGATGTGGGCCATTCTCACTGGGGTTAGACGGTATCTCAGGGTGGTTTTGATTTGCATTTCTCTAATAATTAGGGATGATGAGCATTTTTTCATTTCTTTTTTCTTTCTTTCTTTATTTTTTGCAAGTTGAATGAATGTATCAATGAACGAACACAGTCCATTCATGGAATTGAGGCCCAGGAAATTCACATGAAACTGACCTAGGCATAGGAAATGGGGGTTCCACATTTAGTCCCAAGTGCAACGTGAAGGAGACACCAAGGCACA
>CAUYRH010153170.1:0-12151 GCA_963574655.1 Perodicticus potto | reverse complement strand
AACCATAAAATTATTTTCATTGCTACATCCTGCATATCAGATATTTACATTATGATTCATAACAGTAGCAAAATTATAGTTATGAAGTAGCAATGAAAATAATTTTATGGTTGGGGGTCACCACAACATGAGGAACTATATTAAAGGGTCACAGCATTAGGAAGGTTGAAAACCACTGGTTTAGAGGATCTGTCCAGTTCCTTGATGACTCCTTTACTTCCTTAAACTTCAGTATACCTTTTCTAATTTCATCACGTGTTTCACTCATTTTTATGTGTTCTTCCTTATGTGTATTTTCTTCATGTTCACTTTCTTCCTCTGCTTTCTCCTTTGCTTCCTCCTTGTCATTAATTATTGATTGCTCTGTGCTTGGGTGTTAGAATAGCCCCTTGGTACAGCAACAAAAGGAAGAGAAGAGGAAAGAGTGAGAATGGAAAAAAGAAATAAAATAAAAAAGAATAAAATTAGAAGAAAACAAAAACAAGTGAGAAGAAATATGGAGAGACAAAAATAGGAATAATAGTGATGTTTGACAGGGCATGATAACCAACACCGGCAACTCAAGGACTATGAGAAGCCAGGTCCCCTAAGATCAGGAGTTCCTTACCATCCTGAGTAAGAGAAAGTCCCTGCTTCAGCCATGTGCTGTGGTGGGGACCTGCCAAAATGGCCCCTTGGCAGCCCAAATCTAGAGGGATCACATAGCCCAGGGGTTTGACGGCCCTGTAAGCCAAACCAATGCCCTGGTGCCTCAACCCAGACCTCAGAGAAAGGCTCTGTCCAGTCCCAGTAATTAAATACAAAACAAAATAGGACAAAATAAACCAATAAATAATAATATTAACATGAAGGGTGATATCTTGTTTGTCATTTGAGAGATCCAAGAAGTAAACGTGAGAAAAATTTTTAAAAATCACCAGATAAAGACATAAAGAGGAAAAAGAGAGGAAATAAAAAAGAAAAGTAGAAAAAACTGTTTTAAAAAATCTGGATATTCACAGAATGAAAGAAAGAAAAAAATAAATTTTTAAAATATATCTATAAAATGTAATATATTTTATGGACTCCAGGTGGCGGTCCAGAAATGAAAACCCATATGTATACTGTAATATATTGCCTGAACACCAGGTGGTACTCTGAAAAGAAAAATATATATAATGCAATATATTGCCTTAACAACAGGAAGAAAAATATATATGCAATGCAATATATTGCCTTCACACTAGGTGGTGCTCTGAAAATTAAAATGTACATACAATGCAATATATTGCATTAATGCCAGCTGGCATTCTTAAAAATATATGTAATGCAATATATTGTGTTAACACCAGCAGGCACTCTGAGAAGAAAAAATAAAATGCAATACATTACCTTAACACCAGATGGCAAGCAATGCACCTGCATTAGCCTCCCAGAGAGCTAGGACTACAGACGTGAGCCACAGTGCCCAGCCACCACAAATTTTTTCAAATTGTATATCTCATGTCTCTTATTTCCAGTATAAAATGCTTAATTTCCACAGATTAAGTTAAATTATTTGGAGGGCTCAAGAAAATACTAATAAGTAGTAAAGTGAAAAATATAAATAATTTCTCTGCTTCCTCACTAAAACTTCTAGTGCTTGGTGTTGAAAGCTTTATACATTTATACTCTTGGCAAAAGGAAATTAAGAAAAAATATAGCAAAATTACAAATGACTTCTACGCTTAACCATTTATTAAACAATCCAGTGGCAAACACATGCATCTTACCAGAAAAATCTAACTTTATTGCCATCTTTGTAAGTCTGAAAGCAACTGGAGGTGGAGAAAATACAGTAAACTTCAGTTCAAATAAGTTTAAGGCTATGGTGAATAAGTGGGAAATTATTAATATATTGGATTTTTCCATTGACTTCTACATACATTTTGTTCCAAAATAAAAGATCAAGATTCAAAATTTTCATTAACAGTTCACAATGCAGTGGGCAAACAAATATATGCTCAATGAAGGAACTAACACAAAGCAACTAGATTTTAATAATTTAATTTTATAAGAAAAATACTTGTAGTATATTTGTTGAACATAGTAGAAAGTTAGTACATCCTCACATTTTTGTTGTTGTTGCAGTTTTTGGCCAGGGCTGGGTTTGAACCTGCCAGCTCTGGTACACTGGGCTGGTGCCCTACTCCTTGAGCCACAGGCATCACCCCATCATCATGTATTTTTAACGTAGCTCATTCTTAAGGAGGTTCTCTATCTACCTTTGTAATATTCTTGACACTTGTTCACCCTCCTTTCCTTTGCAAATCCTTAAAGGTCCTGGCTATAAGACAACTGGCCATCTTGAGCTTAACTCTCATCTCAATAAATGTCCTGGTCTTTTTCAACCATATTGTTCTTTAGCTCAGTGTAGAATCCCTCCAAATTAACTTTTTAACATATAGTATCCCTATAGTGACTTCTCAACCCAATTTATTCCATCCTTTTGGGGATATCTTGGGTGCACACGAATTTCATATAAAATGTATGATAGGATAGAATCTAATATAGGCTCAAAATGCTGACCAAAGATAAATTTTTACATGTGAATACTACTCATTTCTTATTGACTGTAGAAGTAATAGCACATACAATACATTTTAGCAAGATGCCATCAAGTGGGAAAACAAGTGTTTTCTTTCTTTCTTTCTTTTCTTTTTTTTTTTTAAGACAGAATCTCACTCTGTAGCCAAGGCTGGAGTGCAGTGGAGCAATCAAAGCTCACTGCAGCCTCAAACTTCTGGGCTAAAGCAATTAATCTTCCTGCCTCAGCCTTCTGAGTAGCTAGGACTACAGGCAAGCACCACCACACTCGGCTAATTTTTCTTATTCTTTTTTTTGTAGAGAAGGGGTCTTGCTAGGTTGCTAAGGCTGGTCGCAAGCTCCTGCACTCAAGGTAATCTCCCACCTGAGCCTCCCAGAGTCTTAGAATTAGAGGCACGAACCGCCTCACCATATCTGGCCAACAGTCTTTACTTAAAATGAACTAAAATCAAAAAGAGCACCACTCTACAAGAGCAATTTTTCTGGGCCTGCTACACTACTAGGTTCATATTTCAGTTTTGATTTATGACATTTTTTGTTTATAGTGCATTCCTTTGCAAAAAGTCCCTGTAAGAGGAATAACACCTTTTTATCTTTTTTTTTTTTTTTTTTTGCAGTTTTTGGCTGGGGCAGGGTTTGAACCCACCACCTCTGGCATATGGGGCTGGCACCTTACTCCTTTGAGCCACAGGTACCGCCTGGAATAACTCCTTTTTCTATGTTAGCTAAGCTCATATACAAGTGAATATCCATTCTAGATTATAAACTATAGGTCTCTCAATTCCTTGATGTTTAATCTCAGAACATATTTGAATTAAATACATACTAAAGAGTACTTTTTCTCTAACCATTGGTGTTGTGATGAACAGGGAGATGTACCCAGTTACTCTTCACGGCAAAGCTTTTGGCTATCATTGCTCTCAGACACTTCAGGGATTGTTTCAGCTGTCACCCTCGGGGTCACATCCATCTCTGGCAGTCCAGATCCAATAGCTACTTAAAATGGAGGAATAAAGGTCCAATATTTTGGTTCCACGAGGGACAATTCTGAAGGAAAATTCTGGTTCCAGAAATTTCCTTCATGGAATGGGTTGGGACTCTTGATGGGTCTCAGAACCGGACAGTTTCCTCTTCCTACTCCTGATTTCTTCTTCCCCTTCCACAGGTTTTGATGCCAAAGTACTCCCAAATAAGTAGCCTGCGAACTAAACTTGGTCTCAGAGTATGCTTTTTAAAACTCCCCGTGTTGTAGTTGAATACCTGCCAATATTGTACGGGTAATTTTAAATGTCATAGTAGTTCTCTGTATTCAACAAGGCAGATATTTTCTAAAAAAAATGACTTCAGCAAAAATTTCAACTGATGTTGCCTTATGTGAAAAATGTCAGATTCCTTTGATTAGGGTCCTGTGTAATAATGAAGTCAACAGGCTTTTTTAAAAAGTGCATTCATCAATAGTAGATGAATGATTATGAACATCCAGTGTTTTGTGCACAATAGATTGAAAGACAAAAATGCACTAAATTTACCTTTGAGGGAGCTTAGGTTCTAAGAATTAAAATGAGGATTTTGAAATATTTTGAGCCAAGCAACTATCATATACTTATTGTTTTCTTTACTCTTTACAAAATTGACTAATTATGAAGAAATTACTTAAAAACAAATTTCCTTCCAAACTGTTTAAAATTTCTTGCTGTCAAACAGAACAATCTTTAAAGAGCCAATACTTTTACAGCTAAATAATCTGAAAATCAACAACTCATCTTAGATCCATTAGGCAATTGCGGTCACAGGGCCAAGTGTAGCTCCCAAAACCAGAGAGAGATAAACACAAAGAATTTGAGTTTATCAGGAGCAGAAGCCACAGCTGAAGACTGGTAGGGTAATTGGCTAATTGCTATAGACTCAGTGGAGACTAATTTGATAGATAAAATCTCGTGGAAATCCAGCCGTAGGGGTCCTCCATATTGTGAATTTTACCACCAGGTTTCTTTGGCGAAGATCACAGAAAACTGTATGCATCCCCCAGAGGGGAAGGGAAAAGTGACCATTTTTAAACACACCTGGAGAGACTGTTTGCACTAACAAAGGAGTGCCTTAAAGGGAAACTATTTTACCAGAGCCTGACCAATGTGGGTTTTAACAGAGTTTAACTGACATGGGGGAAGAGAAATACTCAACTTCAGTCCCTTCTAGCCTTCTATGTGGGTTAAGGGAAATATATATTTCAGTACACTGTAGATTTTCTATCTTATACAAAAAACCCTGAGGAGCACTTGTGAAGGTCACATCCCAGGTCCCATAAAACTACTAAAACATGGAGACCTAATCATAGGATGCCGACTGCTTCTCCCATGCCTTTATATTTACCACTACATCAATGGAGCTTCTGTATAATAACAGGGCATTACAGCTGAAATGAATTCCAATCCTTAGACTCTGTTTAGGAAATCTCTAAGATAATCCAAGTACCACAGAGGAGATACAAACAAGAACGGGGTGGGGGGTGGGGGGGAATAACCTCTGACACCTACTGCTGTAGCCAACAGTGAACACAGCCTAACCCATAGCCAGATAAACCTGAAACCTCACAAAGAAGACTCATTTACCTCAGTTCTTTTGACACAACTCATTATATCTGACTTCCAAAAAGAAGTACAAGACATGTCAAAAGGTAAAGAACAGTCTGAAGAAACAAACTGAGGATAGAAACTCAGAGCAGAGGCATTGGCATTATCAAGCAATGAACTGAAAATAACTATGATTAATATATTAAGGCCTCTCATAGAAAACAATGGACAATGTGCAAGAAAATATGGGTCACGTAAGAAGAGCGATGGGAATCAAAAAGCAAAGCCACTGAAACCAAAATGATAATGCCTTTGATGGGCTTATTCATAGACAGAGCACACCGAGAAAAGAAAAGATGCATACGTCAGCAGAGTCTTCCGCAACTACAAATCAAGGGAACAACGGATGAAGAAAATGAAACAGTGAAAAGTGAAATCCAAGAACTGTGGGATAATCACAAAAGCTATAACTTATATGGAACAGAAAAAGGAGAAAGACAGAAACAGTTTCTGTTTGAGATGCTGGAGACATTTTTACACTAAATAGTGATGATGCAATTAACATCAATAAATCATACAGGTAAAATAACTAAAATGGCCATTTCTTATAGTGTCCCATAATACAAAAACAAAAAATGAAGGAGAAATAAAGCCTTTCACAAAGAGATAATATGTTGACACGCCTTGTAAGAAATGTTAAAAGGAGCTCTTCAGAGAAAAAGAAAATGACATAGGTCATTTACAAAATGGATCTACATGGTGAGTGGAGGATCATTAGAAAAGAAATAAATGAAAGTAAAATAAAATGCTTTATTTCCCCTTGTTGATCTACCAGAAATATTTGAAACTAATGATTGTCAAGAATTTATTAATACAAATATTTGGAAACCCTGAGTTTTCTTCTGTAAATCCATTTCAGAATTTAACTTAAACTTTAGATAACACAGAAGAGGTGCCATTCAAAAGATGTCAGAATTAAATCATACAAAATATTACTATGAGATAAAGTTCGTGTGAAGGTTTGAAATGTATTCTCCTTGAAACAATATGGGAGAAGGGTAAATATTTGGAGCCTATAAATGCTTCCCTCCACAGGCACATTTCTCCCACTGGAACCCTAGCTCAGGTCCTGCCTTCTGTATGAAGGAGGCGTTATCAAGGCAGATGTGAAACTCAATTTAGAGTTTGGTTGTTTTTACTTTTCCATTATATATTTACAAATACGGCACTCTGGGCAGCAGCAATTTAGATGGCCAGTGCATAGATCATTTGCTGTTGATTTCTGGAAGTGGGTTGGAAACTACCAGTAATACAATATGTGTAAATCTGTCCCACTATTACTGTGGAGAAATAACTTTTTATCTCTACTTTAAAACCTTCTTGTGTTCTGTTTAATTGTGTCCTTTAGAGTTATGTCCCGTGTAAAGACACTAAGTTACAGAGGAACTTTAGAAGTCAACGTTACATAAAATATCAGAATTGCATCCAAAGAAAAAGAGTAACCATGTGACCTAGCGAAATAACAACCAGGAGATAAATATGCTGGCATAAGAAGTAACTACGTAGGTTTCAAATGTTTATTTTTACCATTGGTTATGGATTTCAAAAAAGTAGAATGAGAGGGAAGAGGAAGAATGATCTTTGGCTTTCAGAATCCCAAATTAGAAGTTCCTTATTTTGCTCCTATACTCTGAAACATTACTCTCCGAATTATATAATAATTAAATAAAATATATATCATTTCATGCAAAATGCTAAAATGGGACTACCTACATATTGACCTTGCCAAAGCAAAACTATTATATAAAAGACATAATATCTCTATTACTAGGTTTTGAGTTAATGAATCTCAAGAAAGTAGGCAGTATGGTGTAATTCATACTGATGACTGGAGAAAAATATTGGCAATAGCTAACAAAAGTAAGGCGGTTCATACCCTACAACTCAGAATTTTACTCCTGAGTGCAGAAGGTACATGAATTTTTATAGGAACATTGTTTGTAGTATAAACAACAGGAAACAATGCAATTAGAGTGAATGAAATAATTTAGATACTGTAGCTTGGGGTCAATATAGACGAATCTTTAAAAACTAATGTTGCACAAAAAATGACAATTTAGCAATGGATGATTGTAGTAAACTGCCATTTGTATTAAGATTAAATTTGCATAATAATAGTCTACCGTGCTTAAGAAAAATAGTACATGTATCATGACCATATAAGAATAATATATAGCCTTGCAGGATAGTGGTTACCTCATGAGAGGAGAACGGGAAATATGATTGTACAGAGGTGTACAGAAAGTCTTAGTTATATTTTGTAATGTTTTATTTTTTAAACTGGGTGATGGATATATGAGGGCTTGCTGTTTTAATATTTTAAAATGTCTGTGTGCTTGAAAGTTGATAAATTTAAAAAAAAAAGCTCTACATAGAATATAAACCAATTAAAAATATTTGTTCTTAGGAAGAAAAGGGTGGCTTTTAATAAGTATGCTCTCGTTGTTTTAGTTATTTGTTTCTGCATATCAAACTTCCCCCAAACCTAGAAGTTTAATCAACCATTTTATTTGCACCTGGCACCTTTGTGCTCCTCCATGTGGCTTTTTTGCCTTGTGTGGTTTCTTTGAGCTTTTTTACAGCCTGGTTGCCTTAGGATAGCAGTATGTCTTACGGGTTTACGTTCTTGTCAGGAAGAAGCATTCTGGTTCAGTGCTACATATTTTTTAATGTTCAATTTCACAAGTTACACAATGTTTCTTCTGCCACATTCAATCGGAAAGTCCCGATTCAAAAACAGGGGAAAGAGACAAGACCTCTGGTTGGTGGCATGGCAAGCTCACAGTTCAGAGAAGCATGTGGAAAGGGAGCTATTCCTACAGCTAACATTGGAAACTCTCTCATTCAATGTTAAAAGTTGCTATTTGGGAATGTGGGATTATGAGTGACTTATTGTTTTATTAAATGTTATTTCTCAGAAGTCATCTTTTTGTCTGCAATGATCATACATACAGAGTCTAAACTATAAAGTCACACAGAAAAATAAAATTTTATTCCTGAATAAAATAAACAATAGGTTATTGCAGGTTATTAAACATTTGTTATTTGTGCATAGCTACCAAATGTTTATAAACATGACCTGGTATCTTGCTATCTAACCAATACAATCAAATGCACAAATCAAAACACACAAACATTGAAACAAAACCTCTCTGACTTATTATCGTCTCCACATAGTGTGTTCCCCTTTTTCCTAGCTTTTGAAGATGATTTTTTATAATTATCAGGCAATCCTTTTGAGTTTAATCTTGCATGAAATATTTAGCATATATTTAAATTAGAAAATTTAGCACAATTTTACTATGACCAAACTGACAAGTAGGTTTTTTAAGACTTAGAGTTAAAGAAAATTTTTTTAAAATAAAAAATTGAAGATTTCAGATCCAGGTTGTTTTTAATATTACACTTATGTGTTTACTTTTGAGCAATAGCTTGTAAGAAATAACACAAATTTCCATCAAAGAATAGTGATTAAATAGATAATTACACCTGTGTTTAACAAAGCTTATCTTCATTCAGTGAAATTAAAACTAAAATACTACTATCTAAAATCTAATATTTTCTTATTTGGCCACAAATTCTTTGTGACTTGCTTTGACTAACAGCACTGACATGGAAATGACATGTCTAAATCTCAAAAGGCTTTGAGAATATCTTGGAATTCCATTTCATTTAATTCTTTCTCAGCTGTGCGATATAGTGCAGGCTAGCTCTTTGGAGATATGTTACCCAGCTGACAGTCAGTACGAACTGTAAGAAATGTGAGTTTAGCCCATGAAGGTCCAACTGAACTACCAAATGACTGCAGCCTTTTGAGACACAGTGGAAAAAACCCAGCAAAACGAAGCCATAACTGAAGCCACCTTCAAAATAGTGAAAAAGTGGTTGGTATTTTGAGCCACTAAGCTTTGAAATGATTTATTTTGCAGTAATAGGTCATTGATACAGAAATTGGTACCTAGAAATTATTACAGAGTGTTGCCGCAACAAAAAACTTGAAACATGACATTGGCTTTGAGATTACATGGCGAGGGGAAGCTGGAAGAGCACATTGCTTAGTGAGATCCTGAAGTAGAATGTGGAAAGCATCGGTGGGGAGCTCTAGTTCATGTGATAGGCACTGCAAGAGAGAGATGAGCTAACAAAGGAATGCAGAGAATGCAACTCAGGCCTTGCTGTTTTACACCTTCACTGTTTCCAGCTGGAAAAAAAAAGATTGTCAAAGAAAGAAATATCCACCATGCTAAAATTATGATCATTTTTAAATCTTTATTTTCCTTTGCTGTATAAAATGGAACTGTAGCTAGAGTCTACAAATACTTATCTTTTGCATAATCTAGAAAATATTAACTGCGGTATACTCAAAATACCAAATTCAATTAAGTGTAATAGCTATTCACTGATTCCTTAATTCTCTTATGTATTCATATATTTCATTATTGGGACATCTAGTTCAAAATAATTCATTTGAAAAAAATTGAACTGTATTTCAAGGGGGAAACAAATAAGAAATGCGTCTATCTCATAATTTAATATGAATGTAGGTAAAATATATTTCATTCAAGAGAATTGCTAGAAATATTTCCTCTAATAAGGATTACTATGTACCTCATAGAGGAAACGTTGAAAGGAAAAGCCAAGTGTTGATATTCAAATAATCCAAGGTGATCTCTCCTGGTACTTTGTTGGCTAAACAAAAAATTAAACTTTTCTTTTTTTTTAAGAAAAACTATGCATACCAATTAACAAAATGCAGTACTCTAATTTTGGAAAGCAGAATGTGGGAGAGATTAATAGGAGCGGCATTGCCTTCTAATATGTTTTCATCTTTTCTGGCTTGTCCAAGGCTATATACCCCATATGAAACCTGAAATTTAGGGAATGTAAAAGGAAGTTAGATATTTTAGTTTTTTATTATACCAGATTGTTTTGGTCATTCAAAGGCAAGGTCAGTCTTGTAACTCTCTCCACTGGGATTATATTAAGGATAATAATTACTGATGCTACTTCTATTACTACTACTATGGCTATTGATATTAGTAGAATAATAGCAACAGTATAAAATCTATTAGTGATTTTAATAGTATTAACATCATCTATAAAAGTTAAGCAGAGCAGAACTAGGAGAATCACAACGATGTTCCAAACTATTTTATCATCTATAGGAAGAATGGTAGCAAATGCTTGCTTTTCCATTTCAAAAATTGGTGAACAAAAACTAAACAAAACCAGAAACAATTTTACTACAAAGAACCCCCTATACATTGTTGCTCTTGATTTTGTGTAGAAAACCAAAAATAATAACCAATTTAGCAGTGGAACAGTGACAAGTTGGGACAGCAGAACACTGGATTGCTGGCCGGCCCACACCCCAAAATGCCTGTGCAGGATACCTCTGTGCTTCTGGTGAAAAACAAAGATTGAGTACCTGGAGAAAAAGAGAATTTATTTCTAGGGAATTAAGGGACAGATTATTCCAAAATGAGTCATGAAATGTATCCTGTATTCAGGATCACTGAGGAAACATCTATGCATAAGGTAAAATATTATCCTATATGGTGAATTAAGTGTTCTGGGACCCTTTCTCTTGAGCAGCACTTTGATGGCCTTGCTGGAGTTGGAAACTGCCTGATCCCTTTAGTAAAAACAAACAACAACAACAAAAAAACCACACCTCACCACATACTAAAAACCCTGCATTGGGAAGTGAAAGGATGTGTTTGAGCTGTTAATATCTTTAAATAGTGACAGAAATTGCTAATGGGGTCACATAGAAAATCACTAAGATTCTGGGATGATGGCCTTCTTTAGAAGGCTCATGTGAGAATAAGAGACCTGATTCTGGAACTTCCCAATTTAGGCTGAAACAACTCTGAAAAGTGTGCTGTGGATGTCCCAGTTGACCCAGAAGCTGCTGTTCTGTTTCTAGGCAAAATCTTGCTCTGTCACCCAGGCTGGAGGGCAGTATTGTGATAATAGCTTATTGCAGCCTCAAATTCCTGGGCCCAAGTGATCCTCCTGCCTCAGCCTCCCAAGTTGCTGGGACTACGAGGCATGAGCTACCATGCCCAGCTAAGTCAGCTTTAATGAGTACGAGGAGCCCATGCTGTGGGCGCAACCCCAAGCAGACCTTTCCATTCCTGAGGATCACACCTAAGATACCACATTTCATTTGTTTGTCATGTGTCCTTTGCCTCTTCTGGGCTGTGACAGTTTCTCAGATTTACCTTGACAGTTTTGAGGAGTACAGGTAAAGTATTTTGTAGAATAACCCTCTTCTGGTACTTATCTGATGTTCTTCTCGTGGTTATACTGGGGTTATAGGGTTTGGTGGGAAGATGACCACAGAGGTAAAGTGCCATTTTCCTCCCATCACCTCAAGGACACATACTTTCAAGCTGATTTATTACTATTGGTACTGACCTTGACCTCTTGCCTGAGGTAGTGCATGTCAGATTTCACCACTATAAATTTACTCTTTCCTCCCCTTTTCTTTTTCTCTCTTTTTTTTTTTTTGAGCCAGAATCTCAAGCTGTCATCCTGGTAGAGTGCCATGGAGGTCACAGTTCACAATGACCTCAAACTCTTGGGCCCACGTGATTCTCTTGACTCAGCCTCCCAAGTAGCTGGGACTATAGGAAAGCTATTTTTTGCTTGTAGTTGTCATTGTTGTTTGGCAGGCCCAGGTTGGGTTTAAACCCACCATCTCCGGTGTAGCTGGCACCCTAACTGCTGACCCACAGGCATTGAGGCTTTCTTCCCCTTTTCTCCCCTTTTCATACCATACTCTTTGGTAAGATGTCTCCATGGGCAGCCCACACTCAAGAAGTAGGAAACTACATTCCATTTCCTTGAGGGCAGAGTATTTACATAAAATCAGAATTCTTCTGCAGGACTGGTCTGTCTCTTCTTCCTCATTTATTTATTCAAACATTTATTTATGGCAGTATGGGCTC